>VNJQ01005010.1:0-166177 GCA_008042515.1 Drosophila truncata | reverse complement strand
GGAGCTGCCGGCTTCAATCGGCACTCCATGCAGCCGCTGAACCGGAAGACTCTGCTGCTGACGAGACGCTGCCAAAGGCATGCCTCTGGCACCCTGTACGACAGCACGGCCAATAATACGGAGACCTCCGACGATGAGGAGTACATGCAGCATGGCAGCGAGCAGTTTGTGCTGAAGAAGCTGCGTTATCACTGCGCCAGCGAGTCGGAGGATTGTCGGGAGACGGCAGACGACTCCGAGGATGAGGGAGAGGAGGCGGAGCGACAGGTGCCCATTAGCCTGGTGCTGCTCATTCTCATGTGTTACATCTGCGTGGGCACCGTGATCTTTGCGCTGTGGGAGAACTGGTCGCTGGTGGATGGAGCTTACTTCTGCTTCGTTACTTTGTCAACGATCGGCTATGGGGATTTTGTGCCCGCCAGGAGCTTCAATGGGCCGGAACTGCAGCTGTATGCCTGCTGCGCTTATTTGCTGCTAGGTTTAGTGCTGGTGGCCATGTCCTTTAGCATCCTGGAAACGCAGCTGATGTGGAAATGCAAGCGCATTGCCGTGCGACTGAAGCTGGCACGCAGGGAGGCATAATGCTGCTTTATACTGATCCTCTGATCGAACGTAAACTACAATCCGAAAGCTAAATAAGTGTATTGTAAAATTAACCCAAAGAAAAACCAAAACAAAAAACTAGCCCATCTCTGTGTACATTTGTCTGCCTAGCGAAATAATGGTAACTCGTATGTTGTCTGAAATTCAAATGAATTTGTGTAAATAAACGGAATTTTTGGAATTTTGGAAATTTCTATGCTCTCAAGGATACGTTTTTGGCATTGGTAAATATTTGCCTTAATATCAAATATCGAAGGTAAGGAAGGCCTGGACATGTCCAGACTAATTTTGAAAAAGTTAGACAACTCTCCTTAGCTCAAGTTGCAGCTCCTGAATTATGTGTAACCTAATCACATTAGCATATATTATTGCTGCCATAAAAATCCAAGGGAAAATGGCATTTATATTTATCTTAATTCCGTCTAAGAAGCAACCCCCCAAAAAAATGAAGGAGCGAGGCATAATAATCATGATACCTGGCGCCTTATACCCCCCACAGCATCAAGTTTCATGCAAAGCAGTAACAAACTCTACCCAGGCTTAAACATTGTCCCCCAAAAAGAAAGAGAGACTCACCAACAACACACACGTACCGAAACTTCGAACGTTCATCATCTTTCCGAGGCATTGGGCGCATACAAAGTGTGCCCGGAGTGGCGCATAAATTTCAAAGTGCCACGCGTCATCAAAATCAAATGCCAGCCGCAGCCACCGCTGCCGTGTCACCGAGCAGCCTCAACTCGGCCAAGGACCCCCCCTAGATCCCTCTGAAAATCCACATATATATACACGGGTATAAAGCCCTCTTGAAAGTCACGATGTCAGGAGTTGTCAGCAGCACCGGAACGCCAGGCCAAGCGGCAAAAAGATGTAGCATAAAATCAATTGATATGACATCAAATTGAATTTATAATTCTTTTTTCTTTTTTTTTTTTGCCCCTAAAAGCAGCGTTTAGCCGAAGAAGACTTGTTTATGTTTGTGTCTCAATTGCCTTTGAAGCTTCCGGCTGACAAATTTACGCACGCTTTCCCCCGGAAAATACGGTGGCAAAAAAATACGGAAAAAATACGTTAAACCCCCAAGGGTCCGTCATGTCTACGGATGCTTCATTGGCTTTATGTAAATGGTTTTAAGGAGGACGCACAATCTATTTTAAGGAAATTCAAGAAGATTAAGCGAAAGCTTAGCTAAAGTTAAGCTGCCTTAATGAGAGGCCATCGCCTTTAATTTGCCTAAATAGTTTTATTCCTTGTTTATAGATAAATACAGGTTATAGCTTTCTGGACCCATTTGTAAGGCGACTTATCGCCGGTGTCCATGCCACAATCACATTTAGTTTCAATGCCTTGGCCGCTGGGGACTCGTGCTGGCAATGGAGCTTATATCGGAGACATTATCCTTGGTCTCTGCAGCTTTCCTTTCATCCAGATCGACCACGTGTATGTCAAAGTTGGAATTGCCGGAAGGCACAGCATGGGTTGTGTGGCTTGAGGCATTTCCCCGCAAGCGGTTTTCCACAGAGAAGGGTGTAGACCTGGAAGAGGGCTTGTAAACAGGTGGAGGAGCAGCACTGGGAGCAGAAGGTGCCGCTTTCTTGGTTTGAGAAGATGTAGAAGCAGCAGCAGTGGAAGTGCTGGGAGTCATCAGTTTACTGGGACACAAGGGCAGCTCCCTGGCCAGCTGGGAAACCCGATTCTGTTTGGGACTGGCACCCGGCGTAGGAGCTGGCGAGGCTTTCCTGCTAACAATCTTCAGCTCGGGAGCTGTCAAAGATCTGGTATTGTTTGCTGCCATGGCTCGAGCAGGCACAGTTCTCAGTGGAGGCCGCCAGGTGGGTTTAATCCTGGGTTTCTCATTGTCGCTGATCTCTGCACTGATTTGGTTGAGCAGCTCCAGCAAGGTGCTGGTCTTCTCATCCTCAAACTCAATGCGAATGGGCGACTCCCGGCCAGAGGCACAGCCAGGATTGAGCAGGATGAGTCTGGTAAATAAATAAAGAAAGATGAAGCTTGTTAAAGTATAAAAATCCCAGGACTCGCCCACCTTTTGGCCTCTTCAATGGCTCTTCCCAAATGCTGCAGGCTCTTGCGCTCATCCTTGGTGCAGCGTCCTATCTGCGAATCCTGGGCAGCACGGAGCACCACATTCCACTTGTGGGCCGTGGACTGGAGTAGGACTGTACGTGCCACCCGCTGGAAGCGTTCCCTTGCCGTCTCCTTGGCAGGCTTAGAGGGTATCCTTTCCACCTTGATTTCCCGCATATCACCTTGCCCATTGACATTGCCAAAGGCATCCTGCTCGCAGTTATTTTGGACCGGCGCCACCTGGAAGCCCTTCATCAGTCGCCGTTCCCAGACCTTGATGCGTCGCGGTCGGGGCTCTGAAAAGGTTCAAAGATTACTTATTCTTATTATTTCTGGTAAGGTTTGTCATCTCCTCTTACGCCTCTCCTTTTTGTTGGCCGAGGAAACATCCATGCCGCTGTTCTCAAAGATTTCCAGCATCTCATAGCGCATTGTGTTGATCTCACTCTTGACCTCGTTGATGTCGTCCTCAGAGACAGGATTATTCTCAAACTTTCTATGCATGGCAGCCACATATCGCCAGACCAGGGAACGCATAATATTGTCGTACTTATTGAACTGCTCCTGCTCCTGACGCTTCTGCTGGACGGAACTTTAAAATTTTCCTTCATGTGAAGTAGTAAGCACACTCACCTTGGACCTCTGACGATCGATGGCCTTGCTGGACTTGCGGAACATCCTGATGAGCCACTTTACCGAAGGCAAAACATTGAAAGGCGGCGGCAGGGTGGCGCTGTCCTCAAAGTAACTCATCCACAGCTTGGTGCGGGCAAACTTCCACTCAGTGTCCGAGTGCTCCTGAAATTCCCCTTCAAACGTTAACCAAAAATCAAGACTTAAGCCCCTAAAAACTCACATCAATCATGGCGTACGAATTGGACATCATGGCAATGAGTAGGTTTAGCAGAACAATCACATTGATGACGCTGTACGAGCCGAACATAAGCAGGCCCCAGAAGCGTGTGTATGACTTGATGCCGCTCAACTCGAAGTCGTCCAGTCCAACCATCCCGAAGCTGGCCCAAAACAAAGACTGCGAGGACTCAAACAGGCTGGGAATGAAAATACAGAATTAGCCAGCTGCCTGAGGATAATTGCCCCGCTGACTGGACTTACTTGCCAAAGCGACGCCACTTCATGCAGGAGTCGCCGTGCGAACCCCAATCTGCCTCTCCACCAGGCAGGACATAGCATTTGCTCTTTTCCAGAGCTGCAAAGTACCAAAGCAGCTGGTTCAGCCCACAGGCAAAGGCGAACAGGACCAAGGTGTAGATGAAAAAGAATTTGACAATGTCTATGACCATCCTTCCGAGGGAAATCTGCAGCGGGCCCAGATGGGGGTTAATGCTGAACAGGTGAACCAGCTTGAGGGCCGAAAAGACATTGGCCGCCGCAAAGAGTCCTTCGGCAATTAGCTGAGGATCAAAATCGTGCCACTTTTCGCGAGGTATATAAGCCATTTGAGGATCCCTGGCTATTTCCGTGGCCTGTTGGATATAGGCAAAGGCTCTGGAAGGAGAAGCCTTGTGAGATCTGTTTGGTTTCATCGATTTCTGCTGGAAGAACTCACCTCAAACACATGACACTCACGTAGAGAGTATTGCGCAGAAAGTCGATGAAATTCCACATGTTCCGCAAATAACTCTTCATGCCAACGGCAAATATCTCCTGCACCTCCTCCCACATGAAGCCAATCACATAGAGGACAACGACCAGCTCCAGCTTGGTGGGTGCCTGGCCACGCTGACGCAGCTCCTGCTCGGCCAGCTCCTTCTTCATCCTGGTCGTGCCGAAGATGCGAACAAAGTCATCGTCCGCCCGTTGGGAGACCAGAATTAAGATGACTGCAAAGCAAACAACAATGAGTGGTGGTCTCCCAGGTTGGTATGTCATTATTTCTGGAGAACCTGCTTTTGCTGGAAGGATAAAATCTTTATGGGGGGAAGAAGTTATTTATACCCTGTGACTGGGGACAAGAGTATCCTCTATGAGTTATTATTTAAGGTTTTTGTGAGGTTTTTAGGTTCTCAAACTCCTTATAATTTTTAAAAAATAAATATAAATATTATTTCCACATATATTTAAGTTAAATTGCTTTCCAAAGAGTATCCCTTCTTCCACCCCATCCCTCACATATGAAATCATCTTAATTCCATTTTAAATTGTTTGCTTTGAGCCCCTTCCCCCACTCGACATACTCACACAGAAAGAACAAATAGGACGAGGCATGGACAAGGAATTTCATAAAGGGTTTGCGCATCAACTGGCCCGTCCTGCAGTTGGGGGCGAACATGTAGATGAGGCAGTACAACGGAAACAGAACCGCCACCTGGCCAATGCACAGGATTTTGTCCACGATGCTCTTGCGCCGGAATCCGGGCAGACCGTCATACCAAATCGAGGACAGTAATTGCTGAATATTCGAGTGAGCCACGAACTGTCGAGGGGTAACAATGGGAGAAATGAGAAATTTAGATGGTAGTTACCACCCGTAAATACCTTTTTCTGCTTGTAGGAAATGGCCTGCACCAGCCGGGTCAGGCTCATCCGGTCGCCAGGCTCATAGCTGGACATTTGCGGATCATAGTTGAGGATAATAGCCAGCTCATTGGAGGTCCGTGTCTGATCTAGGAGATCCACAGCGAATTTTTGGCACTGCCGTCGCAACTCCATGTACTCCGATTTGCACTCCTGCTCTGTCAGAGCCAAATTTCGCAGCTCCCAGGACAGTTGGAAGGCTGTGAGTATGGGATCATTGGAGGTAAGACAAATCAGCGAGGGACTGCACAGAGCTCGATAGATATTCACACGGGAAAGAGAGTGCCTAAGGGAATCCTCCGCGGTAAGGCGGACGCACTCCTCACAACCGCAGCTAAGGGAGAGAATAAATATAATATATATTTTTAAAAGGATTTTAAGTAAGATATAACATTAAGAACTTGCCGTATATCATGTGGAACAGGTACAGCTGCTCCACGATCTAGAAGAATTCGCAGAATCTCGAAATTGTTCTTGTGAGCAGCCAGCATCAGGGGTGTGATATCTGGAGCAAACATGGCCGTATTGATGTCCACCTTTTGCCAACTCTGGGGGAAATGTAAAGGAAAAACATATTTAAAATGTAAAAATCAATGAAAATGTATCTAAATTTAATGTATTTATATTTTATTAGATTTAATAAAATTCTAAAAATAGAGTATCATGATTTAAGAAGATATTACCTGTGAAACTAAATCTCTAACATATTTTTCCTATCCCCCATAATGCTTATTCTTCTCAATATAAATCTCAGTGGCTAACTTCAGCTTCAGAACTGACAGCGAACATTACGAAAGTCATCCCAAGACCCTCTTGAATCCACTCGGGGTTGTCTTCATCATTTGTAGATGTTATTAAGCCTGTTAAACGTTTTATTGCATATGCGCTACAATAGTAATTTTCACGCTTCAGCAGCGCCCAATGGCTGCCTAATGAAGCGTGCCCGTGTGCATAAATATGAGCAGGCAGGAGGAGGCTGAACAGAGCCACAGACGACTATATTTGCCAGGAGTAAGAGTGCGACGAGTGAGAGGATTGGAAGGAATGAGGGAGGGGTCCTTGGTCGTTGGCCGCTTATCGCACACTCCCAATCACTCGAGCCCTGAGATGCTGCGTGTACGTGCCCAATGGCGAAGATGATACCAATGGGTGGGATCCCACTCCAGATACTACAGCTACTCCTGGCACTCCTGGCACTCCTGGTACTCCTGGCACTCCTCGAGGCACTCCAAACATTCCAAACACCCAACGCCCCCGCTCACACGGAAACTGATTAAAATCGTGTTAGCTTCAACTTACCGGCCTAAGCCGCCTACGGCCCGATGATGTGGGCCACAAATTAGCTGAGCACAGCAGACAAAAGTCCAGGATACACAGAGAGAAAAGGAGATTTACTTAATATAGAACTAATTGGGTTTATTTTAAATATGAGTTATCATATTTTATTAAAAATAACAGGCCTTTCCTTATAAATTTCTCTTCAAATATTAAGAAGTTTAGGACAGGAAAACTATATCTTGAAAACATCTAAAAAATGCTTTTTAAAATAAAACCCAAACCCATTACAAAATAGAACCCAAATTAAATTTAAAACCTCTTCTCTTTCCGAATTTACCATTAGTAATCCTCCTTTTAAAAAGATATAAAAAATCCTAACTATTTCCTCTAAGAGAGAGTATAACTTACATATTAATACTTTTATAAAATATTCATTAATTTTAAAATGATAAGTAACCACAATTTCTACGAAATAGAATCCAAATTAGAAACTCTTCTCTTCCAAAATTTACCTTTTATTCTCCTCCTTTTAAAAATATAATAAAATCTCAGACAATTTCTTTAAATGCAGATTCCCAGAGAGAGTATAACTTACATAGAGTTCGCCCTCCTTGTAGATTAGCTCCTCGTGCTCGAGCAGGAGTTCCACGGCCTCGACAAACTCCGCATTGATGGCATGCAGCAGGGCATCCTTTGTCTCCACACCCATGATGACGAGCAGCTCGACCATCTCCAGGTTCTCGTTGTCTATCGCCAGGGTGAGAGCTCTCCTTCCCAAGGGGTCCATGCAGTTGATGTTGATGTGCTGATGGCGCAACGCCTTCTGCAGGATCCTGAGGCAAGAGAGAGAGAGAGACGGAAATTGGACCAGGACATGGCAATTATTGGAATTTACTTAATAAAGAGGGCCTGGTCGGGGGTTGCTAATTTAAGCAAGTTTCCACCGGGGAAACTTTTACTTTTCTTGGCTGCTGCCGATGATTTCGAGCAGGGTATTCGCCCTTCTCTCCTCACTTTTCTGTCAAATAAAAACTTGAAGCCAAAGTTTCTAATTACATCGCGCAAGGCCGCGGCCAACAAAAAAAACTTTGCCAATCAATGAGCTGCCAGAAAAAGGGAAATTTCATATCGAGCCGGTGTTTGTTTTTTCACCACCCCAAAAAAAAGCTGTAATATATAGCAACCCTGAGAGAAGCTGAAACTGAAATCAAATATAAATCATAAATCTAGTCGGCGTGGCAGTAAGTTAGGTCTTGTCACTATTTGCCAGTCAGTTTAGGGGCGAAAAAAAATATTACTTTCAGTTCAGGTAGCGCTCGTTCGTCAACATAAATTGTTGTACAAAATTCAAAGAACCGGAACCGGAAATCGCTTTTCAAGACGCGACTCGCAAAATTCGGCGATTAAATTGTACGTTTATCCCCACCGATTCCGCTAACTCTATACCAAATGGAAGCCGCCGAGGGTCAAGGGTTGGTCATCAAAATGGCCCAGAAGAACAAGGGTAAGTGATTATATGATATATATATGGATTCTCCCTCAGCATGATACTTATTATCCAATGACCACCCCTTGATTATACCAGAGACCCAAACGGTGAAGTTGGGGGCCGGCGGCGGTCTGGCCAACAACTGGTTTGGCTATGGCGCTGGCGGGGCTGCGTTCGGCTCTCAACATCCGATGGTTCATCCTCCGTCGGGTATCCCGAACCCCCCCGTCTCGTGCCAGTTCTATATGGATCGTGAGGAGCAGCTGTACCGTCGCGCCTGCCAGCTGAAGGGCATTCGCCTGAACAAGATCCAAGCGGATGAAGGCTCGACAGGCTCCGATGAGGAGCCCTCGAAGACCGTCTACCGCTACACGCTGGATGAGATGAAAAGCTACAATCCGTATCGCTTCATCAACTTTTAAGTGTCCTTGTATCGTAAGAAAACACCATTGCCACCACGTTCCCATCCACATGGCATCGCCCGTCCACGCAACCGAAAGTAGCCCTAGCATTAGCCTCAGCATCAGCATCAGCACCATCAGCATCAGCATCAGCATCAGCTTCAGCATCATCAGCATCTGCATCTGCACCAGCCTCAGCATTCCTAACAGAATTAAATCCAGATCTAGTGATAGCACCTATACGACCACATTACCCACAAGATGCGAGCTTGTGGCAACAACACCACCACCACCACCACCACCACCACCACCACCACCACCAACATGCATGCCTCCCCAAAACAGAAACGGCAACGAGAACAGGAGCAGCGCCAAGAGCCAGGACAACACCACCGGACACCTAACATATCTTCGTAGCCATAATGTCACCTCTATGATGAAAACAATAAAAAATTGTTCATAAACGACAGCCATGCTGGTCGACCAAAAGTTTGATGCTTTTATTATGAGAGCTTTGACTTTTAGGTGGTTATTAATTCTTATTATTTGGATTTAAAGCTTTATAAATATTTTATAAAATTAAAAACGGAGCTTTAATTGATTTGAAATCTTGTAAAATTATTTGCTTGGCTTAAATTTACTTTAAAATTTCAATAACACCTTTGAATTTTTCTCCTCCTTTTCAAGTAGTCCATGAGCTAATTTTCGATGAGTTACTGAATCTCTTGCCTCATATTCATTGCCGGCAAACGAAATTAATTGTGCATTTATTAAAGTAAAGCCTTAAACGAGGGGAATGCTGCTGAGGAGAGGCAGCACCCTCATATTGCTTATTAAGTGGCATGTAAGAAACAAGTTAGGTAACCATTTGAGGCCCGCAGGCAGTGGCGGGCGACTGAGCAAATAATTGAAACCACCCAGGACCAACACCCACACCCATAACCAGCCAAGACCAGGGCCAAACCGAAGCCTCCCAAAGGGATTTATGCCAACCAGCAAACCCAGCCAAGTCAACACCTGCTATTCCCTTGACTAGCAAGGGAATCGAACTGGGGATACCCTAAAAAATATGAGAAATTTAATGATAAGTGGAATTTGTATATACTTTTTAGATTTTTAAGGTAATTAATATATTTATTAGAGGTTTTTTTAAAGAGGTTATCTTTAATTTCAGCATTTCAGACAGTCAGCTGGGTGACAAGGCTCCTTAGGTTTTTAAATAATAATGGATTTTTAATTTTTGAATATTCAAATGTAAAATCATAAATTAAACTAACTGTATTTGTGATTTCAGATCTCTTTTCCTATAATTTATGTATAAAATTAAATATTTTTAATTATTAATAAAGAATTTACAATAAAAAATTCATAAAAAATTAGGGAATTCCCAAAGTAACCGAAAAAAAATCCCCTTTTCAAGCCAGGAACCCATACTCCCCCACCTTCCGCTGAATGCCAGAGGTGTATATATCGAAGGCATCGCATCGCGTCACACGTCGCATCGCACTCACCTGCGCACGTTCGGCATATCGCCGCGCTCCACCGCCAGCAGGAACTTCTTCTCCTCGAGCAGCAAAGGTTGCGGTAATCCCAGCGGCACACAGAACCCGCCCACCGTTTTGGGGGCGGCGGTGTTGTTGTTGCCGCCAGACGATACCTGGCATATTTTAAACAGAAGAGGGGACAGGTGAGTGAGAGTGAGTGTGAGTATAAGAGTGTGTGTAGACATGGCGGGAAGCCGTGTATGCGGAATTGCAAATAAATAAAAAATAAACATACAAGAAAATTAAGTGCAAAGTGGAGAAGAAGGAGGATGCTGGGCTGGCTGATTGTCTGGCTCCACACGGCAGCAGCAGCAGATAGGTAAATGTGGCGTTTACGCTAAGCAAACTTTAAGTGGCAACTGGCTGTTACTTTTACTGTTACTTTTACTGTTACTGTTAATACCAAAGCGATACGTTTATCCCGATTTCTACTTACGCCCGTCGGCAGCCTCTTTTTGCGGCCCATGCTGGGTTCTTGATTTACAGAAAATTCACTTAACAAAAAGCCGGGCGTAATTAATATTCCATGTACACTGTGTCCACGGGTTCACAGCTCCGCCGAGTTCAGAGTTTTCACGAGTTCACAGCTTTGGCTCCATGTCCAGGGGGGGCTTAGTGCGAACTGTATGGTATTTACATATATTTATGCACAAACTCACACACAATGGCTAAGCTGAGCCAAAAAAGTCCAATACTAAGCCGGGGCCAGAAATGCAACTTTCGAGTTGATTTTGCCTTTATAGTTATTGTGTCCGTCCAGGCGAGTCCGTGCGTCTGTCTGTTGGTTTTTGTCTTGGTTTATGGTTTCTGGTCTATGGTCACTGGTTTCCGGCGTGCAAAAAGTTTCCATTTAAGCTGTTTATAATGTTTTTTCCTTTTTTTTATGTATTTTCCACTCGACTAAGCCCTTTTTAAGTGCCAACTGCACTTGCTGGATTTAAGTTTTCACGATTTTTGAGTTGATTAGGATTAGAATTTCATGTTGCTGTCGAACGAAGAACAAAGGCCACACTGGATAAATTTTCGCGAGTACTTATTACTTATTAATCACAAATTACTTGCTCGTACTTTTCTGTTTTGATTTCGATATTTCTTATTTGATTTTTGCACTTGCATTTCCCTTATTAGCCATGGCCAGCTGCAATTTTTATTTGTTTACATCACCAACAATCGGTTTCCCATTAGGAATTATTTCACAGCAATATTTGCACCCACCCCTCTGTAATTATATTTTTATTTTCCATTTTCATTTTCATTTTTCACAACGAGAACGTTCCCCCCTCTCCTCTCCGCATGTGTGAACAATGCCAAATGAATATTTAAGAAGGCGCTTTTTTTCGGTAATCCGCGGGCAAAGCAAAAAATGCATTCTGTCTACATGCTTTTGCTTTAAAATGGCTTTATGCTTGTGCTCCTGCTCCTGCGGATGCCGGATCCTGTTACGGATCCTGCAGATGCATTTAAAAGTGTTTGTGCCGCGCCATAAAAAATGCAGGCGCTTTGCATATTCACAAGGAACCGCAAAAAACCGAAACACTGACCCATCGAGAGGGCTGTCATATATGAATAAGAAAAAAAATTAAAAAATAAATATAAAACAACTTCCGGTGCCCGTTTGCCACCGGACAAAAGGATGTTCCTGCTGCCACTGCATTGTTTAATTAACTTAATAGAAATATAAGTGCGGACTCCTGCGAATGGGGAGGGGAAAAATAAACACCTGGGCATAAAAATGTCACAATAAATTCGGTTTTATCTTCTCCGATGAGGTTGGGGGAACGTTTATATATATCTGATATGTATATAGGGATTTATGGCCCTTTCCTGGCAGCATATATATACATAGGTATGTCTGTGGCTCGTTTAACCAATCGAAGGGATAGTGTCATAATCCTTTAGCAGTAAAACTTCAGCTATTTCATTTTTGTGTTTATATTTGAACTGTGTTCATTAAAGTTTTTATTTGTCTGATATAAAAAATTATAAGAAGGCCCTTGTAGCACAATTTTGGATGCAGATCCATGTACTTATATTGCAGGATAATCCAATTGAAGGGGTAGTGTCATAATCTTATAGCAGGAATATTTTAAACCTGGTTTTTGTACTTTAAATTATGAAGAAATTGTTATAAACTCACTTTTTTAAATGTAAAAATAATAAATAAGATTTTACAACCTTTTATTGAAAGAAGTTAAGTTATATATGGTTTTCAAATCCATTTAGTTATTATAGGTATTTTCCTACTCAAACCAAGAAATAATATTAAAAAACCCAATGTTATATTCTGGCCTCTTACTTCTGCTTCAGTTTCTCAAGAAATTATCTATAGTTAAAGAAAACTTTAGCATTTAATAAGAACTCCAAGCAGATGCTCTATTAAAACATTATTATTATCATCCTGGCTCCTTCCTGTAGCAATTAAATGTCACAATTCTGCAAGTTATGGAGTTTTTAGTGTTCATAAAAACCAAAAAACTTATCAGGTTGAAAATGGCAACTCTCTCGCTGAGCTTTCCAGTCCGTTACCGACCACAAAGTCCCGCACACACACACACACACTCTATACACACACACTCCGGCCACAGGACTCGCACAATGAATGAAAGATACTCGTCGTATAACTACATAATTCAGCTGGCTCCCGGACTGCACTTAAGCCACTTATGCCCGCACGGATACGTACTTCTTGCATTCCGGCACACAGAAACGTGTGCAATTGTTCAACCCGCTGGCACAATGGACGTTGAAATTTCATGTGACCGGCTTAGGTGAGGGACTAAGAATATGAATTGTATGGCAATATATATATTGTATGTAGTATATTTTACAACAATTGCCGGACGGATTTACTTTTATATGCGAAGTATTTCTTTCTTATTTAGTTATTTCTTTTATTAAACTATATTTTTTTGGTTATAGAAAAACCACACACCGAGACACCCGCAGAAACCGCGACGAACTGCGAACGTGTGCCACCTGCGGAAATTTACACGCAGCGACTAACGCGTGGAAATATATACCTTTCCCGAGGGTCGAGCGGCGTTGCGGCTAATTTAATTAGACTAAAACGTCAAATATTTGTCAGCCAGTGCATAGATACACCTGGAGGTTGCCTCTCTCTCGCTCTCTCTCTAAACACCCACCCACCTGGCGGGGTGTTATGAGTTGCAGAAGTGGTCGCCGGTCAACGCTGACCGTTCACCTTGGCAGGTGTGTGTGGCGAGTAATACAACAGTGTTGTAGTATCAACAAGTTTTCGCCAGCTCCCTAAGGGGATTAGGACCCAAACATGTGGAAAGTGTGGCGATTTCGAAGGAGACGGCTGCAGGGACACGAGACTTGTCGGTGGTGGTGGAGACGACAGTCGTCGGCAATTGAATTACAACTAATTTGCCGTGATTTGATTTGTGCCAAGCCAGCTATTGTTTTGCCACTTACTCTTCGAGCTCTTTTCTTGCCACAAATTGCTGCACATTTGCGGATATTTTCATGCTGGTCAATGCAGCGTGCTTAATTTGATTTGGCCATGGCAGTACCATTGACATTGCCTACCTGTCAGGGCGATTTTCAATCAATTTCAACAGCTCAGGTTATAGTTTAAACAATATTTTCACATTTACAGAGAGAAAAAGCTTTACTAAATTATATTTTATGCATGTAAAAGAAGTTTAAAATGGTTTAATATTTTAATTGAATTTCTTAAATGAATTGTGCTAAGAAAATAAAGGTAATTCCTTAAATGAAACCGGTGAATTGTTTGGTAAGCAATAATACAGGTTTATATTTATTTTACATACCTTTTAAAAGGAAAAGACTATAACCTTAATTCAAATAATTGCAAATATTAGGGTATACTTGGGTATATTTGAGTATATTTTGGTACATTTGGGTATATTTTGGTACATTCTGGTATTTTTTGGGCTATACTTGTGTACATTTTGGTATATTTTAGTATATTCTGGGTATATTTGGGTATATTTTGGTATATTTTGGGTACATTTATAAAAAATATATCTTTTTATTTTGTTAAAGGTTTGTATATATCTAAAAACACAAACAAAGACATTTCTTTAATTATATGTAAATTATATACCAATTTTATAAATATTTAGATGATATTTTCAGCATATTTTTGTAATCTAAAAATTCCACAAACCTTACTGTAAAATGTTTAAATTATTAAATTTGTTTAAATAACTTATAAAGCTTAGTTTTTCTATGTTCACTGACCCTTTTTCTTCAACCAAACTGGCAAATTAATTGATATTCCAGTCTTTATTATTATTTTCTTTAATGATTGACAAATTTAATTAATTTGCAACTTGCAGTTCAAGTCACTTTATTGGGCAACTTTTAATAGGGTTTCCGTTTCCTAGAAGCTGAAGCTCCTCTTGAACTCACAACTACTGCAAATAGTGCAGACAAATGCTAGATAGCATCCAAGTGGATCCTTCACATGTTCATATGTCTCCGCCAGAGTCAGCCTTTTGACGGGCATAAGCAAATTTATTTTGGGGCAACGAGCACTGAAATCTAAACTCTAGATAGTAACCGACTTGCCAAACAAAATCCGAATTAAATCAAAAACCTTAAACTGGATTTTGATGAGATATGAGAAAGGGGGAAGGGGAAGGCGAGAGGTCCTTCGGAGACAGACAACAATTGAAGCACATTCCTGAAGCATCAGCTGAGTGTGCAGGGTTTGGGGGGCCGGAGACTCGCATGACTGCACGTAAACAGGTAAAGCCAAACAAACAAACATCAGGTTTTCAGGGGGTTTTCAATGGGGGTTTTCAAGGGGGGCCCCCAGCTATCTCATACCTGCACGGTAACTCATTTAGTGGCAGGTGGGTTGCCATGACTGCGTCTTTTATCACGCTGCACGCTGTGGTTGGCGAGAGAAGTCCTGGGTTTGCTGGGGAGATGGCGCTTAAAATCGCGCCTGGCTCCATTCTCGCGATTCCCTGGCCGCACTGGCAGATATACATAGGATTTCCTGGGATCTCTCCATGTTTCTATATATCTCCGGTTGTCGGTTTTGGCCATGTGGCTGAAGGTAAGTACACTGAAATGATAAATGATTGAGAAGTTAGGTTTAATAAAACAAAAGACGTTTCTATTTGCCTTTAATTTATATTATTTCATTTATTTAGTTAAAAATACTGATAGATTGATGGAATCTGCAATTAATATCCTTGCACTTTGTATATAATTTTTTTAGGGACAATATTTATATTATTTTAAAGTTATAAATCTTAAAAGTGCTTGAAGAATGCTCAAAAGATATAATTAAAATCACACTTAAGTCCCTGTTTTAGTATATTTTCTGTGTTTTCCCTAACTAAAATTAATTTATTTTTTAAACATTTTTTTTCTATATGCTAGACCTCTCCGATTTTTAAACTGGCTTATCTGATGATGATATTTTTTACCCGTGCACTCCCTTAAGCAAACACCCACCGTGAGAAAGACAGACAGCAGACAGTAAGTAGCATAGTTACACGCACGCTCTCACACATCCTGCAGCCGGCTATCCTGCAGCAGAGGATGAAATTGAGCAAGGAGCAGGCGGCAGGAAGGAGCTGGAGAATAATATGATGCATTTCCATAATTCACCCGGCAGTTCGCCAAACGCTTGGCGATGCTTTACTAGAGAGCTCAAACCCAGGCCCAAGTACAGTGTGTGGCAAATAAAATTGCATTCAATATTTCTTCTTGCTGATGAGATTTTTTTTGTGGCCCCCCTCTTAGCCGTCATATTGTTTGTCTTGCATTAAATTTATGGCCATGGCTGTTGCGTTGCCCCAAATTGCAGGGCTGCCTCTATTATTTCAAGCTGTGCAGCTCGCAAATTTGTTGTGCGCTGCCGCATAATAATGCGGCATCGATCGAGGACCTCGAAGGGCTCTCCGATGATCCAGAAAATTCTACTTTTCAGAGGAAAAAACGTGTAAAAACTCACCTTTCAGTGAAAATTCATCGCGTAACTTGGTTAGCAACAGAAGTTGTATCTCCCATAATTGAATTACCAATTAAATACTCTTTCCTGTTTGGCCCCTTTTAATTGGAACTCGCAGAGCATTGAGGGGGCTTTTCTCACTTAATAGCAACAAGAGCAATGCCGACTTTTGGGCTTTGCATATATTGAGGCTTTATTTTCCACACTTTTCCTCTATTTTAAGCTTTCTCCCTCTCTCTCTCTCTCTCTCAGTTGAAATGACGCCATCAACGGGACGTGGCACTGTTTAAATATTTATTTTCGCATACCAATTGGCTGAGGCATATCCTCCCCACTTTAAACAATGTGGAATTTTCATCAATGAAGCGAACTTTAAGTTAAATCGAATGCAAATAAACAAAGTTATCTGCCGAAACAAATCCCCGAAAACCGGGGAAGCAACATAAAACACCAGTCCTTGTGGTAAAATAAATTCCCAGCTACTCATGACAGCCCAGCTGAGGCTGAAACAGGAGCAGGAGCTGAGGAAGGAGCCAAGGCAGGAGCTGAAGCTGAGTTTGAGGTGTCCAAGAGCCCAGGGAATTGTAGATGGAAAGGGGAAAACTCCTGGGTGCAAAGTGGGCGTGGCAGAGCGTACGTGCCGAGATGGAAAACTTGCCCGGAATGGATTAGAAACGCACGTTCCTGAGCGTTGGAGCAACACAACCCCCCTGAAAAGGGTTTAAAAGGCAATAAAATTTAATTGTTTTGCGGTTGGCCACAAAACTTTTCCAGCTCTCCACCAGTTTTTCTCAAGACAAAATTACAAAAAAAAAAGGGAATATATAGACCCCTCCGCCTTTGACAAGTGAAAATGAAATGCCAGAAATAAGTCAGCATGTTTCTTGTATAATAAACAAGGCACTCAGGCACTCAGTTGCCAATTAAATGTATTTACCAGCCAACGCAAATCAGGCAGATGAAGTGCCGCATCACTGACGCCACAAATCTGAATCCGAATCCAAATCCAAATCAGAATCAGAATCCGATCGAAATGGGCCTCATTTTGGCTATAAATACGACTCACCTGTGCATTTGTTTACGCTTTCGGAACGGACAGTTAGACGTAAACAAGTCTCGCCGGAAGTGGGCCAGCATCAGCACCAGCATCATTATTAATATGCTTCGGCATCCGCCAGAAAGAGTATCTTTATGTCATCAAATTTGGTGGCAGCAACAGTGTCATTGCTCCACTTTGACACAACAGCCACAGACAAGTTCAAGCAGCAAGGTCTGGCAGGCTTATAAATTTTCACTCTCCTCTAACATTGAGAAGCTGGCTGTCAACGAGCCGTGTAAAGGCCAAATGCCGTTTATTTTTAATAAAGAAAAAATACAACAACAAAAAGCCATACGAAAAAGTGGAAAAAGGGGGGAGGAAAAGCCATCCACAGACACTAAAATATGTGCTCTGTGATGGGAAATGTCATAAAATGCGGCGCCAGCAAGATCACAAGCAGTCAACGACTCGCCAGCGACCTTAGAGAGTCAGAACAAAGCATCCATGTTGCCAAATCGACGCCACATAGCGGATAATTCGGACGCACTATAATCGGTTTGAATTAAATAATTTATATTGCCATTTGTCTGCATATTTTGCATAGTTTCTTTTCACTAATAACCCAGAAAATAGACGGCACACCATAAAAATAAAATAAAAGATGTCGGCCTGCTAGCAAATTGATTTCGAAAGCCACTTGGTTATCGATACGCATGGAGGATCTTTAAAAATGTTTAGTTTTTCATAGACCTTGATCAAAGGAAAGAAATCTTGTTGGAATTTTTAATTAAATTAAATAGAATATAAAAATATTTTATAATATATCTTATCTCAACCGAACCATAATTTGTTTTGTAAATGAAAATAAATATAATATTGTATGAATTTATTTGATAAAACGAGGTTTTTGTCAAGTTAATTTATTATTTAAAGAAACAAAGTTTAAGCAAAGTTTTCATACCCTTTTTTTTGGTGCAAGTAAACTTTTATTATCAATTGAAAGAACAAAGTTAAAACATTTTCACAATATAATAAAAATATTATTTAAGCTCATTCAAGTATATATTTGTTACTATTTTTTAAGAATTTTTCAAAACACACTTGACACTCTGCTTTAGTTGGAAAATTAATTCCCAAAACTTCTTCGAGGAGTTCACTTCACTTCACTTAAAAATTTACTTCCTTCAGCATCGCATCACCGACAAAGCCACCGTAAGTTATGTTATTTTTCGATACAATAAGCTGGAATCTGTTCAAACCTTGCTTTCCAAATGTCACCCAACTCTCCGAGCGCATGGCCATATTCTTCACATAATATTCACCTTTTCGGAGCGGACAGGCATCCTTGCCCTTGGGTATGTTGGTGTCCGCAAACGAGCTTTCCCAATATTTACCATGGAAATGCTCAAGGAACGAGCAAGTTGTATTTTGCAGCTTCATCGGGAAGACCTTCCAATCCCCATTTATGTGTTGCATGAAGGTGACCTTCCACTCAAACGTATTATCTATGTCCTCGTGGCACTTAATGGTTCCATTCAGCAGCCGCTCGCGACCCACCAATCGCATATTGAACTCAATCAGTGTCTCTGTATCTCCTTTTAGTTTGTGAAAGTTTTCAAATCGAAATTCGTACATAGTACACACATATCCCTGAAAGGGGAAATACTTGTTGAAGGACTATTTGTTACATTAAGCAAAGGATTACCTACCAAAGTTGAGATTGAAAGGAGTAGCAAAGCCTTGAGGTATCCAAAAGACATTGTTCCCGAATTATCAATGAGTTTTGAAACAGTAAATCCCTTTATATATTCAAAGTTGGCGTGTTTGCTGTTCATAAACTTTGCATCGTGTCAGGTATCTTGCCTTTAGTGGTTAATAACCATAATTTGTAGTATTAAATTACACATTTTATTATATAATGTTTTTGAATAAAACAAATAAAAGGTTGTACAAATGACAATAATTAAATACGGAGCCAAGAATAGTATTTTTTCTATCTCTTATCAAAGTATGAAGAGTTTTCCACCAGCAACAACCTGTTTATATGCCACATTTTCCATTTAATATATTCTTCTGCCGTTTGCCATGCCTGCTCTGCCTCACGTACCACGTACCACCCGGAAAATGGAAAATGCTTCAGGAAAAATGGGGCTAATGGACCAATGCTGTGCTGCAGTTGTTTAGGTGCGATTGTCGGCTGTTGCTGTTTGTTGTTTGCTGGTTTATTATTAGCCCGCAAAGAAGTTTAGCGGGATAAACACTGACTGACTTCATGTTGCGCGGCGGCGGCGGACAGAAACCCAGGGAAATCCGGGGGAAAAATCGGAAAATGATTTCGAAAATCGTGCCCAACGAAAAGAAACAACAGAAAACACAAAGAGCGAACGGGGAAAAGCAAAAGGAGCACGAAAATAGCGCAACGAGGCGTTGCCTACACAAAATTCCCCCCGAAAAACTCGACTGAAATTGAAAAATATTTTCGAACATACCGAAACAGTTGCACGCGTGCAATGAGCAGCGACGGCGAGTCGTGTCGTGTCGAGTGGCAGAATTTGTCAATTTTCCAAAAAAATATCCCAGCGAACGGCAAATTCGTATTGATAGTCGTGCGTAAACATTTGCCAGGTGAAAAGTTTATCAGGGAAAAAGTGCAAACAACAAAAAATACGTATATTCAGCGGGACAACTAAACAATTTTGTGTACCCCGCAAATAACCAACAGTAGGTGTGGCGGTGGTGTTAAAGGTGTAAAAACATTATTTCCGCAAAAACGGTGGCTTTTGCAACTGGCCGGCAAGGTGTGAAGGCATAAAGAAAAAAAAGCACTCAACGAGGAGCAACGAAAACTGCAGTGACAATGCCAAGCAAAACAACAACAAATCAACTAAATTGTTTTGGAAAAGTTCCCTTATCGCAGTCAGAACTTACGATTCCCTTTAGATAGAGATTAAAATGCAATAGATAACGATTCTGGGCATAGGAAAATAAAGCAATGGGTTCAAAAGAATGAGTTTTCTGAAGCAGAAATAATTATGAATATATTTTTACACAATATTTTTATGATAATATATTGATACTGACTTAATAATAATAAACTATAAATAATAAACTATATTTAAAAAAGAAGAAATATTTTTGTATAGCATTTTAAAAATTAAAAACATTACTGCTGTCTGAGGAAAAACTTGAATAATAAAGGAAAGAACAGCTAACTCTTTAATAATAATTCATTTTCTGTGTCAACTGAACCTTTTTTATCAGACAACTCTTCTAGTAATACCAATAATTTATTCACAATTATTTAAATGAAAAGCAAATGCTAAATCTATTGCGAAATAATCTCCAAGTCACCCCGTAAACCCCTTGGCAGAGTATTATATCCAAAACAAGACGTGCCGCAATCGCAATTTTCGATCTGTGTGAGAAAAAATCAAGAGGGACAAACCACCGCCCGCTGCGTTTAGCGCATTTAGGGGATTTGCATTATTCAAAAGCGCGACCAAAGGCGGAAGCCCGTGACGCAACAGCCGGCCAGGATGAGCCCTTGGTCACCTACTGGTCTCCCAGCGAACGGCGCAAATCAAAATACAGCTTAGTACGCCGCCAACCCGTCTGTTTGCCTTGGACTCGGTTCGAAAAGGCTTTAAGCCTCGGCCAAACTACCATAGAGTGGTCTTTGGGGTGGGGGAAGCTGTGGCTGGATTCCACGGGGGATGCGAGTGCTGGCTTTCGGTGAGAACACGTTTCCCGGCCACACGCCCTTGTCTGGGCACGTTCACATCAAGTGGTCCGACCTGGCGGCAGGCGTTTTGTTTATTTGCCTTTGCTGGCTTAACGTCGGAGAGAGTGGATATTACGTATACGTGGCGTTGCAGTAGGAGCAGTAGGCAGGAGATGGGGCAGGTAGGAGAGAGGATAGGATAGGAGGCCAACGGGCAGTTCTATGGCTGCATCTGCCAACAGCGAGTATACGTAATTTAATGGCACAGGTTTTGGTTTGCTCCTTGCGGCTCAGTCGGTCTTATTGTTCCAAATCCAGACAGAGGCAAGGTTTTTAAAGCGATTTAAAGCGGTTTTGCTATGACCACTTCATTTACAGACCCATTAGACATCAATAAATCAATAGAAATTTATTTAAATTCAAAGTTTATACAAAATAAATTCTTGAAATATTTTCTATCATTAATTAAATAGTTTCCAGTAGCCAACTCCTCTAATTTTACGTCATCTATTTATGTATGCCTTCATGTGTGACCATGACGCATGGCCTTTTATTCTCAAAACGTCCGGCTATTGGCTTTTCTTCCGTTTGATAAGATACGAGCACGGTTCTACAGAGTCTACGGCGTACCGGTAACCCATATAAATATAGACGAACGTAATTTAACAACGAATCTAGATAATGGTCATTATTTATAGTTCACACTTGGGTTAGATATAATGAGAATTTATGCACTTGTTTCGGGGAATGTGCGAGCTATGAGATTAAGGAATGCCAGAGCAGAGATTATGGAATGCAAATGTAGATTTAGCTGTCTACGAGTTCTGTTTAATGTTTGCAGCCTACGATTTCCTCTTGAACTTATTACAATTCTATTAATAAGGAAATTACGGAAACGAATTCAAAGTATTCTATTTGCAGAAGTCTTTTTTTTAATTTTAGATTTTCAATCATCAAATAGAAATTCACAGTAACAAATAAATTTCTTTACAATTGATAAGGTACTTGAACAGACAAAGAGTTATCTCTATAATGATTTCACAAAATATTGCTTTTGGCAGGGAAAAATAATAATTACGTCTTGTAATAATAATTTAATTAATAAATAAAGCCAGACAAAGGGCGGCAACAAGTTGCGAAAAAGTGACAAACTGCTAGTAGGATGGCAAAATGTATATTGTACAAATTTATATATATATATAGACCCCACCGATTTGTTGTTGGTGTTGTCCTGTCAGCTCTGTCGGTTGCCAGAAAAGAAAATCGAAGCAAAAATCGGAAAACTGTAGAAAATGTGCTAAACGACAACAGGGAATATCATTTTTATTCGCTTACAAAAACAAGCCGCAAAATGAGCGACAAGAGCGCAGCGTACAAATTGCTCTGCAATTTATTTTTATACCAAACAGACAAGACCGAGCATACAAATACGAGTGACTATATATATATATATCGGAGGTTTTGGCCCCCTATATGTGCCTGTGTTTGTTTATTTATAGATACGTATTGGTTGTTAGCCAGCCAGCCAGAGAGAAAGAGAGAGAGAGAGAACTTTAGATCGGCGAAAAGTGCCCAAGAATTCTCTCAGTGCCTTGGCAGTTATCAGCCGAAACACATTTATAACCACAAAGGAACACACATGCGAGTATTGGCAAAAGACTGAAGAGGCACACCGAGAGAAATAATAGAGAAAACAAATTAAAAATCAAACAAATTATAATTTATTAGTCACAAAAATCTCAAAAAAATTAATTTGAAATGTTTTCCCTTTACAAATTGTTAGCTTAACCTTTACAAATTTCTCCCTGTGCATGGGAAAACGCAGAAAACAGACGAGGCTGAGGCGAAAAACAGCTCAAATCAAATAGTGCTCGGCCAGGCCAAAACAGTTTGAGGCAAAACGCTCGCTCGCGATGACACAATAGCACAATAGCTTTCGCGTTCGAATTTTGCGCTAATATCAAGCATACGCAACGTGGTGCGCCGCCAATAGCAGCTATAAATAAAGAGCATATTTCTTTTGTGCCATTTTTTAAGTGCGCAGAAAAATCGAAAGATATCCAAATCAATTTCTAAACCAAAAAACCACAGTGCCCGTGAAGTGAAGTGAAGCAAAAATTACCCAAAAATGCTAAGTGATGAATACTTATAATTTCCATTAAGTATTGACGAAATAAATAAACGAAACAAAGTAAATTCAAGCCAAAGGAGATTAGAACACACAAAAGCGCGTTGTGAAGAAAGTTTGTGCAGTGGAAAATTTGTTTTTAGCAGCTGCTGAAAAACGGGTCAACGTTTGCGGGAAATCGGCGCCAAGCGACGCAGCAACATGATCTATATAGATGACTCAGAGCCGGAAGGTGGTAAGTCAACTAATTGCTGCTGCACCAGCCAGAGAGAGAGAGAGAGAGCCGTCAACGCGGCGTATACGTATTGTGTTTCAGCAATGATAAGGGTGGCTATCAGCAGTTATCTGTGTATCTGTGTATTCAGCGACCCCTGATACTGTTCCCGAACAGCGAATCGTAATTATTGTATATTCTTTGGACAGATATTAGACCGATAACTCGTCCAATTGGGTTATTGCTTGCCAAACGAATCCCCAGAAAAGCCAGAATTGCAAATGGACACAAATCAAATCAACACAAATCTAGCAGCTTAGCAGCTGTTTTTTTATCCCAAAACTTTTTTTTTTCCTCAGTTGAAGTTATCAGCAGTTAACTACGCTTTAATAAAGGGCCAAAACAATAAACATTTTCGGCTCATGATACTGATACCGATGCAAAACATTAACTTTTATGCACAGATAAAAAACAAAGCGAACACAACTGCAGAATGGTTTTTTTTTGGCGAAATCAAGCTGCGAGAATGGCTGGAACAAATGCTTAAACGATTTAGAGCCGCATCCCATGGGCAAGAGCTTTTAAAAATACATGAATTTCAATAAAATACGACCAGGACTATGGGGAAAATCGGAAAAGGGGATGGGAATGGGAATGGGAACTCAATCCGTACCGAAAAGGGTGCCCAGATAAGGCTCGCTGTGATCAGGAAACATTTGCGACGCCGTTTCCATTGTCAGAAACAATAAATTTCACGCATAAAACAAAAGAGAGGCCAAGTAATTTTTTGTGTGTTTCCCTCTGCCGCCAGTATTAAAGGCGAAATAAAAGCTAAAGCGAATCGGCGCCAAGGAAGAGCAAACGATGAAGGATAAATGTCATACCAGATGAGCGTTAGGTGCGGGAAAAGCCGAGGGCAAAAGCTGTGGTAACTGTATCTATAGTGCCTTAGTCCAAAAGACAAAAGACCCCGAAAAAAACTTTGAGGAAAATGGGGAAAAGGAAGTGTCAAGTAGTAGTTGGGTTCTCCAGGCAGGAAATGGTTAAGGGAGAATAGTGCTGGGAAATCCCTGTAGCATGAAAAATGTCGAGCGTCGGGCAATTTCAAAAATGAAAAGAACTCGGAACCGGGAAAAAACACGAGGCGGGTTAAAGGAAGCTACCCACAGAGGAGGCGTTGTCCTGATTTAGTGCCATCACACCACGACGGTTTCCCTTTTGGCAGAGAGCAAACCAACAAAAAAAAGGGTTCTGCGTCGTCGTCGTCTCGTTTTGCCAGGCAGTTTTCGCAAATTGGCAAATAACAACAAACGGAAATACTTGTCTACCTGTGGCAAAAGGTGTCGACGGCAACCTGACCGATTGGCCAACCCTTTTTCTGGCCTTGTGCACCGAGTATCTCGGGTCTCTCGCTCTCATGTGCTAATGGTGCATAAGCTGATTTCTCAATTTCCTCCCAACAGCTACTCTTGGCAATTATGGCGAATCTTGGCCAGAAAAAAAAAAAGAAACTTTAATCGAAGAGGAAATTAAAGCATTTACAGCGGAAATTGCCAAACCGCAGGGACATTCAAATGGCTTCCCCCCACACACGTGGATTAATAATGAAAATGAAAATGAAAATGAAAATGTACATGAAAATATTTTATGCTGCTTCTGCTGTTCTTTGTTTACACAAAACTCTAGTCAAATAAATCAAACAAGCAGGTCTTGTACTATTATATATTATATTTTAAATGCAGTTCATTTTGATACATTTTCCATTTTCCAACAAGACAAGCCGATATTGTGTAAATATTTAAACAAGAAATCTGCATAAAAATGTTCTGGCGTCATTAGACGAACGAAATATATACATATTTCCACATAAAGAGGCGCCTACAGTGGATCAACCGCGCAAAATTTACCCAAAAATTATTAGAAATAGATAATTCCGTTATGGTTTTTCATTTTCTGCGCATTAATGAGGCGCTGAGTTTGCTTTACGGAGGCTGCTTCTCGTCGGGTGGGAAACATTTTTCATTTCTTTTTTACGCCAACGAAAAAAAAAAAAAAAAAGAAAAAAGAAAAATTCAAAAATAAATTCGTATTCGAATATTGCCAAGGTGAATGTAAAAGCAAACAGGCAAAAGGAATCTCTCGCTGGCCGTCTTGAGAGACCACACACCCATCCACCCCCCTTCCCCATCATGAAATCCGTCCGAAAGAGAGTGGTCCGTCCGACGGTGTATACAGATTCAGATGCATACATATATATAATTGAGATAAATTTATTTTACGTCGCATTTCATGTTGAAGGTCGTTCGTTGATATTCACTTCAGTGTTGGCGCTGCGCATTCCTCGAGTCTGCCTCATCGCGGGGTCTCTGTACTCTGTACTCCTCTTCTATGTATGCTCTTCTGTTCTCCTCAATGGGACACTCTCAGCCGATCATCAGCAATTATGTAAATATTTTACGTTTCCTGATTTTGCTTTAGCTCTTTTTCAATATATATTTTCCTCTATAATATATTATAGATTCTGGCATATAGTGAATGGGAATGCGGTTATGTTTCGTCTAGAAACTGAAAATTTATGAACACTGCTGGTGGAAGCATTTAATTTGCATATATCTGGGGGATTATAACAATATTATAGAATATTTAACCGAACCAATATTGAGCATCGCATAGAATGGAGCAGCTTAAAATGTTTGTGCCCTCAGGATATCCATTTTGGAATCATATGCCAGAGGGCTCCTTCTCTTCTCTGTGTCTGCAGTGTTGTTTAAATTTTTAATGCAAAAGTATCTCCGGCAGATGTCTGGGCCGCAGCTGCAGGTGGAATGGCAGTATTAAATATGCAGACAGGGCTGTGAGTGCATATATGCAGGGCTATGTATGAATATAACGCATACGCCATGTGGTTCGGCGGCAAGAAGAATGGAAAATGGGAAAGGGAAAAGGGAAATGAAACGGAATGGCATGGAGGAATGGAGGAATGCCGCATGCTAAACAAATTAAAATTGCAATTTAATGTATTGGCAGGGCAGAGAGACACAGACACAGACACAGACACAGTCATGGGAAACAGGAAGCCTTGTTAAGATTGCATTTGCCAAATGCAAAACTAAATAAACAACGCGGCGAGATCTGCTGCTGCCACTGCTGCTGCTATTACTGCTGCTGCTGCTGCCACTGCTGCTAGTACTGCTGCTGCTACTGCTGCTGCCACTGCTGCTGCTGCTCCTACTGCTGCTGCTACTGCTGCTGCTGCTGCTGCTGCTGCTGCTGCTGCTACTGCTACTGCTGCTACTGCTGCTGCTGCTGCTTGTTGCAATCCTCAATTTGCATGTAGACACTTCGCGCCCCAAAATGACAAACGGAAATTTCCATAATGCAAAACATTTTCACCAAACAACACACACCGACCGCCCTCTCCTAATGGCAATGGCAACTGGAAATGTTATTTGGGGCTAAGGACGTTGCATCCAGCGAAAATAATCAAAATTATGTAAATGCACTCGAATGTTTTTATTTATTAGCAGCCTTGCATTCCACCTTTGCATGTCATGCTGCTGCTGCAGGTCATTTCATTTGCATTCACATCATCACACGATGACACTGCCCCCCCACACTCTGCTGTTGCTGATTTATGGGCTCCCGCCAAATATTCGAATATTCGAGTTCTGGGACATTCACGTTGCAGTATCCCAGACTAATCAAGCTTCGAGATAATCAAGTGTGTATTCGATATCCATTGAATTGCGTATGCATCTGTGTCGGAATTGCCATAGATTATGGCGTAAGAGCAGCGCTATTTAATTTGTTGACCAGTAACTGCATTTAAAAAGCTATAACTCGTCGGGCATTCAAGGATATATTTATCTCTCTCGGTAATCGCCTTTATGCGGCCAAACAGATCGTTAATTCTGAGCGTTTCAACCATTCCGGCTGAAATTAAATGAGAGGCAATAAAGTGTAGCTGTAACTGTAACTGTAACTGCGTTCTGGCCGGGCCAAGAGTAATGCCTTGGTTAGCCGCCAATGCAAGTACTGAGAGCTGGAGCATCCTTGTCTCTTCTGAAACCCCAGAGACTGACGAGGCACTTTGGATCCTGTTAGCTGTCGGAAGCTGTCCTGTCAATCAAACGTCCATCGGCAGTGACTTAAATGCAATTTGAGCTTGGCTCAGCTATTAGCCAAGACGAAATGCCGATTAGTTCAATTAAAGTTCAGGATTTAAGAGCTAATGGTTACTTAGAGAAGAAAAATTCTGTTAAATTGTTAAACCTTTATAAGTAATTACACTATTTATTCCTTTTATAGTTCCTTTAATCTCCAATATAGTTTATGCCCTGTAATTTCTTTCCACTTAAATTCACAAGTCATGAAAATATCTACCATCCCCAAGTTGAACTGACTAGCTAAACCCATAAAAGTGGTTCTTGAACACGTCATTGGCTGCCGGTCACTGAATATTTGAGCAGTTTGCAGCGAGCGTATTGTATAAATAACCTCAACACCATTAAATTGTCAAACGTGCCACTGCGGGTGACTATCCCTCTGTCCCACCCACCACTGGGTGTTCTGTGTCCTATTGTGTGTGTATGTCCTGGTTGTGCCCACGTAGCTGGCAAGTGCAAACTTTATTTAGAGATGTCAAACTGTCGCTCAGTCAGGACACGCTGTAGATACAGATGCAACTGCAGATACGGATACAATGTGAAGGAGGTGCGGGTACCACGTGTCAGCACACTCACATTCATTTACTGGACGAAAAGGGGAAAAGAAAGGGTACCAGGACAGAGGACAGAGGACAGTCGGGACTGGTAAATAAAGCGTTAAATTTTAACAAATTGCAGGGGAAAAACGCGTGTGAACAGGCACCATGTGGCCGTCATGGAATCGATGACCTTTCAATTACCTCTCCTGTTATTTCCGATCCCAACGAATCCCACTAAAAACCTGCATCTTGATTAATTGTTTTGTTTGCTGTGCGTTAATTGATTTATCTTGCTGATGCCGCAACTAATTCACAGAGCTGGCAAATTATTTACGAGCAGGGGCATACGCCTTTTTGCACTGGAAATTGAGAGGGGAATATCACAAAAATAAATATTAAATTATCATTATAATAGAGATAGGATTATGTATTTCTTGCTTTTATAATAAAAATTAAACGAACTTTAACATGAACTATTTGTATAAATTATAAAGACATAATAAAAAGGCTAAAGTTATTTTTATATGATTTTCTTACAGTTCTAGTATAGTATTTTATTTTATTTAGTACATTTATAATGCTTTTTTAGACACTAAAATATTTTAAATAAAATCTGCAATCTCTTTTTAAATAAGTTCCTTCTAAAACTTACCCAAAAAATAAATAAATCTCCACCATATTTATTCCCAGTGCCTGCATATATCAATACACATATTCCCACTTCTGTGTAAGTGGCACTTCCGGTCGGAATGGCGGCATTTTTAGCCCAGTTTTCTGCACTCTGCCACTTACAGTTGTTATTCAATTAGGCCGCCAAAACAAATGCAATTCGATTTGAGTGCAAATATGTGTTCGCACTGCCTGGCTATTGCCCTCTGCTTTTTTTCGAGGCAGCCGAGGCAGACTTTGGTCTCTTGGCCTTTGATTTATGAGACCAATGGCCTACACAGACGGAAAAACAGAGATCTCTCTACAAATATACATATCTCTTACAATATTTATGGTGGAATTTAAGGAATTTAATGGGAACTTCTTAAAATGTTCAAAATGTGGAACCGCAGCTGCTGCAAATGACAGCAGCGATGGCCTTTGAACGTTGCATATTGTGTCGCACTCATAAATTAATACACTTTGAGCGAGATGCCAACGATAGCTAGTAATTAACTAAGCGCCAACCGCCATCAGTATGGGGGCCAGGGTTTGGCTAGTTCATTGACTAAATTTTCAGGATTTTACGCTAACGAGTTCAGCTGATGCTTTGGATCGGCTTCCTAATCCTCCTGCCCCACAAATTGCATACCTGGCTCATAACAGTTGAGGTTAAAATAATAGCAGTGATGGTAAAATAATATTTATAACTAATAAAACTATATTAGGAGGAAGTTACATTTCAATATCAAGCATTATGTAGCTTTTAAAATATTTAGAAATATACAAAAAATATATATTTTCAAGTAAAATCAAGATTATATTTAAATATCCTCGAAATTACTAAATAAAATGTTATGCCTAAAATTATTTTAAAAATCTGTTAAGCTCACAAAAAGCTTACTCAGCATAAAAATACTTCTGCTTTGAGTGTTTATTTAATTTCCAAAGAGTTCTAGTTGAAATCTAAACTCCCAAACTTCTTACGACAACTGTAGCTGTGGGGAAAGTGGAAAATGGAAAATGGCACAGGAACCAGGGGCAGGCAGAAAGTCATTTATGAACACGGTAACGGGAATGGGAATGGGAATGGGAACTCGGTGTCTGTGGGGCTGCCGCATGTCGCTCATTAAATTAATTAAACGTTGAGTCGCGACTGCGAATGCATCGGCTTCTTTTCCTATTTCCATTTCGAGACAGTTTAGGCATCCTAACAGCTTTGAATTCACACAGCACAGCACGACGACGTGGTGTTGCACTTTTGATGCCGTTTCGCTGCAGACTGTGTGGCAAAGTTTTAATGAGTTCATTGCGGTGTGCATCGTTAGTCTGGCTTGAAATTGTTTAGCATTTTCGGAGCGGCTGTGCTGTGCTGGGATGTTTCCCCTCCCCCATTTACCCCTCTTTCTCTGATGATGACAGGACAAGAAAAAAGAGGGGGGGGACCAGGACTTGCTTGTCCCTTTGCCCCATTGTTGAACTTTGGAATTGCCTTGAAATTGCTGTGCTCACATCGATCAATTAGCAGGCATTTTACGCAGAGACAGGCCCTTAAATTTAGAGCTGCTGCAGTTGCCTTTTAAGCACTTTTCGTTCAGCTCAACTTTTGGTGATTAAAAATGAAAACAGGATGGAAAATTCCCATCAACACTTACACTGGCACACACACAGACACAGACACTGGCACGTTTCTCGAATGGCGGCGTTGATTATAAGCGCGAAAAGCTCACCCATACAGCAGGGGCGGAGATTATGTGTGTGCCCACAAAAGCCAGCGTAATGAATGTGTAAAGGGATAACCAAAGGACGAGAGAAAGACCAAGGGTGAGAGAGAGAGAGAGAGAGAGAGAGAGAGTGGAGAAAAACCCCATGGAAAACCCCTACAAAGCGTTGGCAAAAAAGCGATTCAAGACATGCGACAGGGACAACGACAGCGACACACACGGCGTATGCGTAACATTCAAGGCAACCAATATTTTCGCCCTAAAATAATTGAAATGCATAGAAATAACTCGCTTAGTCCTGCCTGCTTGACTGCCAACTGACTAAATGAAAAGCGAAATAAGCCCAAATGAAAATTCCAATTGAATGAGTCCTGGTAATGGGATAAAAACAGGACCCACGACACATGCATACAAATTTCTAATGCTAATTTCATTGTGACAAAATTAAATAGAATAAAATAAAATTGCATCACCAAGTAAATTGGCATTTTGAGCACACAAAATATACAAAAAAAAAGGAAAGGAGCTAGCTAGCATCCCTTACCAGTGTATATTTCGCATAAATTTTGAATGGCAATTGCCCAATTAAAGTGTGCCGCAAAAGTATATGCAGCATAAAGTGGAAATTGCCTGGGAAAAGCTGAGGAAATGCCGCCTCCCCAGTTGTTAGTGTGCCACACTGCATTAGAGGCCACCGAGAGATATAGAGAGAGCTTTACGACAGAGTCGGGGACGTTGTGTCTCTTCAAGGTTCCACCGCCGCAGCACTGATTATTACTTTTCATTTTTTCCATAACGATTTTCATTTTTCCCTCGCTTTCCGCACATGCAAAAAAAATATTAAAAAAAGACAGGCAGGAGCCGACGCTGGGCGTTGTCGCAGCGGATTTACGCTTGGCATGCAGGAAGAAAAAAAAAATGATGAAGATGAATTGCCGTTGTTGAGATACAGCCGAAACATTCGATATAGATATGCACGAGGATTAATATGAAAATTTATATATATAAAAATATACATACATGGCTACATGGTATTGATTTGTCTCCTGTCATTCGTTTCTGAAAGCATTTGTTTAAAACCAACAAAAAAAAAAAAGAACCAGGCTTAATTCCGCAAGTTTCACTTGTCATTTATCATTTATTGAATTCGTTATCGGCGAACATTTAGCGAACATCTAACGTGTCCATTTGCCTGAGAGAAATAAATTGTCTGAGGGTGCCAGTAATCAGATGCGAAGAAGGCTGACAAGGATCACTGAACTGAAGGTTTGCAACTTGAACTGAAACCACATAAATTAAATGGGATGTCACAGAGATCTTAGAGAATTTTGGAAGCACTTCTTAAGGCCCTTAATAACTTGAAACTCTATCCTGTCGCAGTGCAATCTTCATCTTTCACAGGACATGCATTTGATTCAGCTCCCAGGCTTTGATGTCCCATTAGCCAGGCCATCAGTAAGTGTGAATACTCTTCTCCTCTCTCACTCTCTCTCTGTCATTTTCCTCTGCATATTTATGCATGACCATTTGATGAAGGTCCTTTTGTGAATGAGTGGAGTGAGTGTGCGGGAGGATCCGTGTAATAACCAATTCGGAATGGCACATATTCACAGTCTCACCATAGTCACGTCACTGTCCTAGTGGAAACCAACTTTTGCCACTTTTTTTTTTATTTTAATCCTAATGCCACCACACACTTTCATTTGAGCTAAACCATTCTCATGCCTTCTATTTCCCAGGCACTTAGGCTGATTAAAATGCACAGACATTTCCGCAGCTTCAACAATAAACGGGAAAATATCCACCGGCAACTATGCAAGAGCACATTGGCAACAGTTTTCGCCATTAGTTGGCAGTAATTTTGTGGATGGTCGAAAACAAGCAGAAAATTTAAAATAAATTCGAAAGAAATATATAAATTAACCAAAAAACATAAATATGCTTTTGTTAAACTCTTGAGAGAAACTGAAATATACATTTAAACCCAGAATAAATTATTGAAATCATTTAAGGGTTTGAAAACAAACCTTTATTTAAAGTAATATTTATCTTGGTTAATTCCAAAGCTTAAAACACGTTTTGATTAATTTCTACTTAAAATAAAATATTAAATATTAGATAAAATATTACCCAAATGCGGGAAACCCCCATATTTTTAACCAAAAATAAATAAAATTCAGAGTTTACATTGCTGAGACTAAAATCTTCTTCCTTTGTTTTGCATTTTTGCAGATGATTTAGCTCGACAAACAAATAGCTTAACGCTGTGCTAGCTTCCTAGGAAATGCGTTCAGCAAACAGACACGTAGCCAAACATACAATTGGATAAATTATATTACTTGTATGCATTTTCCCGTCTGGCCTTGCCATTAAATGCTCGGGATTCTTGAGCGGATTGCTTTGCGTCTGGCAAAGACGCTTAAGTTGGTCGCATAAAAAGTGTTATTAACAGCGAATATAAACAATGATGAAGAGAGGAGCCAGCAGGGAGCTTGCTTATAACTTTGTTTCTGTTTTTGTTTTTCTGTTTCGCATTAAAATGCCGACGTCTGGCCTGTGGTTTTCCCCCGGTTTTTGTGTGCCACATTGACATCCATATATTCGTTTGATGTGCAACAGTTTGCATTTGTTGTACACAAATTTTTCATTGCTTAACTCACGAGCCCTTACAGTGTGTTATTAAAAATAAAATTTCATTAAGCACATTACACAATTTTATGACAGCAAACAAATTGCAGCCCCAAATCGAAGGATGAAGGGAGGAAACATTTTTTCGCTTCCTCTGAGGATTTGGTTCGTTCAGATTTCTTTTATTTTTAATCTGAAAGTCAAGGCAAACTTGGCAACAGTTGCCAAAATGAGCAGGAAGCAGGATCAGGAGCAGGGACAGGAGAGCAGTAGCTGTAGCTGGGGCGGCATATCCTTGCAGACTTGACAACCGGAGCGAAGGCGAATCAAAGAAAAATTTGCTGATTTTCATATCAGAAAAAATTGCCATCGTTGGCACAAAAAATCGTTCGCCATTTGCATCAGCTCCCTGCTTCTGCTCTCTCTCTCTCTCTATATCCTTCAGTGGCACTCTATTGAATGAGAAGTGCAAATATAGTATCTCCTACTCTTTTGCTCTCACATTCTATCTGATTTTATTGATATTGTGCATAAATTAACTTTATAAAGTTTTTTGAATTGAATTTGCAACGAGTTGCACTTTTGAACGCGGCCCACACACTAAGCCAAGTGGGCGGAACAGACCCAGAGGGAGTGGGGATATATGTAGACCTCTTGAAAAGTCCTTCGGAATATAGATATAAGGGTTGTCTGACACAGAATTCAAACTTCAGACGAAAGCCATTTAACAGCCAGCAGATATAGACGCGTTTAGCTTGAATAAGTAGCAGTTATCGATGCTTTTAGATACTTAAAGAGTGGAATTACAAGACTTTAAGGCTTATGAAGCTATTAAATATATTTATGTAAGAACAATAAATTAAAACCTACATTAATCTTTAAAAATCTCTTCTGTTTTGTTGTTACATCTTAAAGATATACATTACTCTTCCCACAAATACTCAACTCATGAATATGGAGACTCGATTACAACGGGTACTTCAACATATATATTTTTCTGCATTCCGATTTTATTCACCCCATCGATCCGTGTATTATATGCACATCGTGTAGCTTAATGGAACTGAAATTGATTTACGAAAACACTTCAAACGGCTCAAGTCCAATTTCGATTGCATTTGGTTGCTGCATTGGGTAGACGTGAGGTCGTCAGCACCACAGAGCCACCGCACCACCGCCCACTGTCTCGCAGTAGCATATGGGATACACCTCCCCTTGAACCTCTAGGATACCCGTCCCTATATCGTCCTTTGGGTATAAACGGTGCAGTGCAAATGCCAAGCAGAGTCGATATAAATTCATTTATTCATGAGCTCGAACCAGGAAATGAATGGGGGGGGGGGGGAGACCACCTGCCGCCCACTCACTTACTACCATTTGTGAATATGTCTCCACCAAGAAAAATGAATATAAATTTGTAACTAGATTAAATTAAGGAAGAGAATTTGTATAATTTGTAAAGATATCTTGAGGAATTTGTATAATTTGTAGAGATATCTTGAGGATCTTTCGAACTCTGAATATTTCAATCTATAAATATTTTTAAATTAAAGAAAAATATTCTCAGCCTAATTATATTTTATATTTCTTTATTGCCAATGTAACTTATTGGTTATTATTCGATATTTACTATTAGTTTGCAATCAATTTTTATAATTATTTACCGTGTATGAGTATGAATCAGGCTCTAAGTATACCTGAGCAAAATGATTGTCTTCTGTAACAATTTTATGAGCTGCGAAGCCGAATGGCATTGTCCCCTTTTGATCTCCCCTACGATTCTTAGAAATTATGACTTATGATGAGGCTGAAAAGTTTCTTAAATGTTAACCCCCTGAAACCCCTTTTTTCCTCCCATTTTCTTTTCTAAACATAACGCAAGTGTTTGAATGTGTGTTTGCCCGAACTTAAATTGTGCGCATTATTGGCAGAGTGCACTCAAATGCACTCACTCGCTCCCACTCACTGGCTCGCTGCATAAATTTGCGCCGAAAACCGTTTAAACGAGATATGGCCAAAAGGAGAGGGGGAGGCGTGGCCCAAAAGGAGGAGAGGCGTCAAGTCTCGGCAATCGCTGCAAATGCATGCGAATACAAGTGCCTCGCTGCACACAAATAGCAAAGAAACACACTCCCAGGCTAACACACACTCTGGCACACACACACACACTCGCCGTCTCCATCATTTCTATTCACAGCAGACGCTCAACTTTCACTTTGAATTTGCCAAGTTTGTGGCCCACTCCCCCATACCCGCTGTCCCCCTTCTTCCTCCTTTCCTTGCAGCTTTCCTTGTCGATTTTGAAAAGTCCTTTTTGCCGTTGCCTTTGCATGGTCTCTGCCTCGCCTCGCCTTTGATTTTAAAGATTTATCGTGTTTTCCATAGCATACTTATGTGCGCCATTTGCATATTAATGGGACAGCTGCTACACAGATGACAGCATTCATAGGCGCTGGCTAACAACTTAACCCCTTAAATACACCTCTTAAATGATGCTAGAAACAGGAGAAAATAATTCTGGCAAGGAGTTGTGATAATTTAAGGATATCTGTGTAAAAGTTGGGTTGTAAAAAATAAAGAAAAGGTTTGGATTAGTTTGTAATTATCATAAGTAAGAAAATAATAGTTTATCATTCAAGAAACCTACTAAATGAGAGTGAATATATACTTTTATGTTCGGAACTTTTTTAATTACCTATTTAAACACTAAAATATACCAAAAATCATCTTAAAATCCTTTTTATTATATATATTTTTTTAATTAATAATAAAATTCTTTGAAAAACCTCTTTTATTAGTTAATTCTCTCAAAATCTGCCTACTGCCTCAGTTTCTTAACCCACTCAAGGGTTAAACTAACTCACTGACTTTTACCCTCAAAAACCTTGAGCAGATTATCAATAATTCCAATTGCAAATCTTTGAAACTGAATGGTAACCATGCCTCTGCCAGCAAACTCCAAGGGATTATTGTGGTCAAAATGTCAAGTGGAAACTCTTGTCCTTAATGGGAAAAAAATATATGAAAAATTGTACACAGCTTGGTGACCGCACCGGCAGTGAAGACCCAAAAAGCTATACAATTTATATACAAACATATGTATATGCTCATATTTGTCACAATATTCGCAACTTGTTGTCACTGCTGTTGTTGTCCCCATTTCAGATCCTGCACAAATTCAATTGAATCAAGTCATTTTTATTTGTTTGGCAACTTGTAGACATACACAACGGCGAACGAGAGCAGCAACGAATCAAATTCTGTGAAAAGGGTTTCCCCTCAAAACTTGTCAGCAATATGTCCTGCAAAATAACCATGTGTGTGTGTTGTGTGTTGTGACAGGCACAAACTGTTGTTGAGCAGTCAGTCAGTCAGTCAGTCTGTGAAGGACTTGCATTGGGTCCCATAATAGCCGATATTAAATGCACTCCGAAGTGGGTCTCTGGCCTGGACAATGGAAATGATTGAATTGCCATATTGCAACCATGTGGCAAAGTATAGCTTCAGGCAGCCCAGTACTTGTTTTCCTTTATTTTTTGTAGCCTTTTTTGTTGTCCAGGAACAGGAAATCTAATCAAATCAGTCAGTTGAGGGCTTAATCTGACCAAAAACCCATCTATGGCTGGGAAATTTATGGATTCCACCTAATAAGGAAGTGGTTAACTTGTGGCCAGAAAAGCTGTATTTTTGAATGGATTTATTGCAGCTTTATATATATTTTTATAGTCTCAATTGGTGGTTTTAATACCTATATATTTTTCTCCTTTTTTCTACAGTTCTGGAGCCGGCGTTTCCTATGCGCGATGTGACCATAAATCGTAATGTCGATGCCCATAAGCTGTACGATGTTCTTGGAGAGGTGGGACGGTGAGTAGTTTTCTGAGGATCCTAATCTCCCTACACACCTTTAAATATTCCAAAACTAATCAATATTAATCCCCATTTAGTGGCAAATTCGGTACGGTGTACAAGTGCAAGGACAAGACCAATGGCCTTCAGCTGGCGGCCAAGTTTGTGCCCATTCCTAAGCGGGAGGACAAGCGGAATGTGGAGCGGGAGGTGGAGATTATGAATTCATTGCAGCATCACCTCATTATACAATTGTACGCGGCATACGAATATCAGAAAATGATGTGCGTCGTCCTGGAACTGTAAGGAAGACTTCCCAAGAGCCCCCAAAAGCCCATACAAAATGAATGCGTGTTGACGTTGTTTGTCCAAAGTCCATGTCCCGTGGGTGCAACTCCTACAACTCTTTCTCTCTCTATAGCTGTCTTTATATATTTTTCATATTTTATAAGGGTGAATCGAATTGAATGAACAGAGATTGGGTAGGAAAAGGTGACTAAAAACAGGAATTCTTAACTTAAAATTGCTTAAAAGAATTTAAAAACAAATTTTTTTAGTTAAATCAAGTTAAGGTTATGATTTTATCTCTTGAAAAATTATTTTAAGCATACCATCTTCTTAAAGAAATTAATTTTCAGTGTTTATTTAGGTTTAAAGTCAGTCTAAAGCTCCCATAAAAAGCAAAAATAAGCAATTTTCTTAACGATTTCTGTTCATAATATTCGAATCACCCTAATGTTTAAATTTGTAGCCCACTATTTTGCTATTCTTTAACTTTGTTGTCCCCTTTTTTTTGTTGTTATTTGTTGTCACATTGTTGTTTGGGACACAATATCTTGCAATCAGTGGGAATGTGCATAAAATGCGATTTACACGTACGCACATTATCGTAAACTAGTAAACTTTTCGCCCCAAGCACCCACACACAAACACAAACACACTCACAGCCACAAAGGACTTGCAAGGAAAAGCCTTAAGCAACAGGTTGTCTCCTTCGCACTCTGACGGCATTTATACAAATTTATAACAACTTTTATTCGCCTCGCGAAAGTTTGCGCCCAGCCTCCTTTGGTCTGCAAATGAATGCTGACATGGGTTAAGGGTCTAATGGCCCATAAAAACGTTTGAGGCGCTTTTCCTCCCACTGATTAGTCAACGGCCTTGACCCACATTCACCGTCTCTCCCATTTGGCGAAAAATATAAAAGAGTAGACAAAACACAAGGTGAAACAATTTCATTTCCATAGACCGAGACCAGGCAGTGCTTTGTCAACTTAAATTAATTTTCCACAAAACAAACACAAAGCACAACTGCACTTGGCCAAGTTGTGTTGCTGTTGTTCTTGTCACTTTTCGCCCACAAGAAAAGTTAATTGTTCACTTGCATAGTTTTCCCAGGCATCATCATATTCATAACAGAATGTTCAACTAGGGCCGGAATATTTTCACAAGGAGAGGAAAATTCCAGCAAAAGGCTGCAGGGAAAATGGCTTAACAACAACAACCCAAGGAAATTCATAGTGTGCCGTTCAACTATTAAGTTTCAGTCCGGGAAAAGCTGCCAAGGGATGGAGAGTAAACAAAAATACCCAAAACTCAAACAAAGTGCGAGTATTTTAAGCGAATTCCAAATGGCATCGTTCTCATTTCACTATAAATATTTAAACAAATTGAAAATCATTGGGATAAAAGCCTCAATGGATTTTGTTAATTGAAAGGATATGTGTGGTAATCAGAATTTAATGAAATGCCCTTTTAAATCAAGTTTACATTTGAGTATTAAAGTTACAAAATCATCAACTGACAGGGAAAATAGTGTCTCGTTTTAGTAGAATGAGTTCTTATTAGAAGAAAAATTCAGGAAATTCAGGAAAGGCTAGACCTTTAAATCAAAATTAATTCATATAAGAATATATATTTTAAAGTACAACCAATTGGAACATATTTATTCCTATTGCTAAAATCCCTTTGAGTTTCCTAGCATCCAGCTTAATATTAAATTATCTACCAATAGAGAATTTTTAAATGACAAAGCCAAGAGTGTTATAGGAGTCGACAGGCATCCATAAACTGGCATAAAAATATTCCATTTCACACATGAAATGTCCAGGGTTTCACATGAAATTTTAATTTAGTCGATTTCGGGGTGAAGTGCATCAACTAACTACCCAAAAACAGAAAAAAAATCAGAGAAAAACTAACTAATGCAGACAACAGGCTTTTCTCTCATTTTTTTTCCACCGAACATTTATCATGAGCATCCGATGGATGATGGCAGGACTTTTGTTTTCTGTGTTTCGTCGACATGCAACACTCGACCCGACATTTTGGATATCGAAGCAAATCTCGGTTGACATTTGTCGAGTGTCTGAACATAATTCCCTCCGATTCCATGTCGGCATGCCGTTAGTTGATGCCCGTCACCCGTGCGGATGGATGGATGTTCATGGATTATCTGATTTTCGTGTTCTGGCAGAGCAATCGGTACTCTTGTAAATAACATAACTAGCTTAGGGTCAGGTAAGGTAACTAAAAACCAATCTAAATCGATCTAAATCTGGTTAACGAGAAGGAGAAGGAGAGACTAATTGAAAGGCGATAACTCTGCTTTTGGTGCTTGACTTGCAATGTGTTTTATAGTTTTGTCTTGTTTTGAGTTCTTGTAAAGCGATTTTGTTATGAATTTTATATTTAAAGTATTTTTTAATGTTTAACTTTCACAGCATTGAAGGCGGTGAGCTTTTCGATCGCGTGGTGGACGATGAGTTCGTATTGACCGAGAGGGTCTGCCGGGTCTTTATACGCCAAGTGTGTGAAGCCATGGCTTTTATACATGGCAATGGCATAGTCCATCTGGATCTTAAGCCTGAAAATATTCTGGTGCTTACACAGAAGGGCAATCGCATCAAGATCATAGATTTTGGACTAGCCCGCAAATTTGATCCAGATAAGCGTCTTCGGGTGAGTAAGAATATAGGAAAATTAGGTAAAATTTAAATTAATCTATATTAATCTATGTATATTTTACAGGTACTCTTCGGCACACCTGAATTTGTGGCTCCAGAAGTTGTGAACTTTGACTGTATATCTTATGGTACCGATATGTGGAGTGTAGGTGTAATATGTTATGTGCTGTAAGTATTTTAAGCTGTTTAATTTATAGAAAATAGCAAAAATAATAAGGAAATATAAATATTTGAGAGTCATAATGCTTAGTGCTGTAATACCCACTTCCCTAACGTTCAGTGTCATAGCTCTCAGTGTCATAACTTTTAGGAATAATCTCAAGTACCCTGACTTTGAGTTCCCTTCCTTCCCTTTATAAAAATTACCTAAATTCCAGCAGAAATCTTTAAATTTATAATTGACAAATCTTATATTAAAATCCACAAATATATTCCCAAACTCTATATCCTCAATAACATCTTTGACTTAAGCTTAGACAATATTTTCGAACAATTTGTTCTCTAGCACCCCAGCAATTAGAAATTTAATCAAGACTCGAAGCACTCATATCTTAAGGGTTGCTACTTGCAAGAAAACCAATTAAAAATGTGTACAGCTAAAAATGTAATAATCAAAAGAGGGGTCGGGACTCTGGAGGTACATATCTCCTTATCCTACGCTTCCGTTTCCCTTTTCCTTCACCCAGAAGAAGGAGTGTGAGCCAATTTAATTTAGTTAATTAAGTGTTGGTTTGTGTTTTTATTTATTTTACTTACGCTGCCTTTACATTTCATGTTTATTGACTTTGCCACGCCCCCGAACTCACGCCACCGCAAAACACACACACACAACCACCACCACCCACATATATGATACGATTTGGATGTCTATCTGGTTGGGGACTTGGAACAGCATCTCAGGACTGTCGCCTTTCATGGGCGAGAACGACATTGAAACAATGTCAAATGTAACCATTGCGAAATACGACTTTGAGGACGAATGCTTTAATGGCATCTCCCCGGAGTGTCTGGATTTCATAGCCAAGCTGCTGGCCAAGGATCTGAGGTGGGTTTTCTGTTGCTTTCCCCCCTAATTAGAGCCAAAACCTAAACCCGATTCCCCTGTTGTCTCCACACACACAGCACTCGCATGACAGCCGCCGAGTGCATGAAACACAAATGGCTACAACAGCGACCGGCAGCGGCTGCCTCTGCCACGCCCATTACAAAGGCCGCCTCATCGGCGTCCAAGTCGCGCCTGAAGTCAGAGTCTCCGGTGACGGCTCCCTCGGAATCCTCGGAGGAATCCTCCACGGAAACCATGGAGGATGGCGACGACGAGGAGGAGGAGGAGGAGTCGGAGGTGTTGACGGCGGACAAGAACAAGGCCCAGGACGATGGGCAGGATGAGGAGCTGGCCAAGCTCTGCAGCGCCGCCGAATTGGAGGTGAGTAATTGGAGCAGAAGTCCCGTCACGCTAACAACCAGGTGTCATTTTACCAGTGATGAGAGTCCTGGGTTCATAGAAGCTAAAAATAAGCTTGAATAGATTTTAAGAAGTTTACAAAAAAGGTTTAAGGATTTTTTAAAAAATATTACACCCCTTAAATATTTATTTTTTGTAAGATTTTTGTTATAATATCATTCTCATCACTGTCCCATTGCAGAACAAAGAACTGGATGCCACAAAGGACAACCTAAAGAACTTCATTGTGCGCTGGGAGACGCATCCCAATAGTCCCTACGTGTTCGACGTGGAGGGCAATGTGATTGCGCCGCTGAGCGAGACAAGTTACCCGCATCCGCGACGGACCCATGGCCCGGACAGCCTCTCCTCGTCCCGAGGTGAGTACGGATCCCAGCGACAGCGTGACCGCCATGCCCTCATCCACGGCAAGTGAGGCATCTGCATCTCCAACTGCATCCTGCCACCGGATCAACATTGTATATTACACGATTAACTTGTCAAACTAATTGTTGTTCTTAACTTGAATGTGGACCAAGCTGGCCAGCCCCCTCTCCACATCTCTCTCTCGCTCTCTCAGCTATCTCTCTGTGTCTCTGTGTTAACCCCCCTATTCTCTTCGATAAAGTCAATATCCTTTATGTCCGGGAGAGGGAGGAGGAGCCGCTAGCCAGCCAGAACTGTTGTTTATGTTTAAGTAACCGTAGATTTAAGAGATGTGCCCGGTGTGTCCTTGTAGCGGATGCCCGGCTCTATTAACCACTTTGACACTGTGATAATGACAGCCATTGACAAATCAACAAACAACACTGAAAAATATATTCAAAAATATAATACAAACTCCAAGCGAAACGACACTTCTCTGTAGTTTCTTCGAGATGAGAAACCGAATTCCATTCCAAAACTTAAACCATCCCGAAACCCACAATTTCCCCACGATTCCCCCATGATTCCCTTACAATTCTCCTACAATTCCCTCACTCCCCAAGTTCAGGTCTAGATCGACACACACTTTGTAGCCACAGTTTCTGGTCTTTCAGCCAGGTAAGCCCAACATCCAGCTCCGATTATCCATCATCCTCAGAGATCGCAGTCGAATTCCAAAGTCAGTCTCATGCTCATTTGTCAAATGTCCGTTTAGGGAGAATCTATATATTGAATGCTTAAAAAAACCCAAGTCTTGTAAAAAAGAGTATAGAAGTTTATAGAGGGGACATACAAAAAATTTTCCTATCTATTATTTTAGTTAAATAAGCCTTAAAACTTAAAAATAATAAAAATAAAGAAGGGAAATGTAAAGACATTATTTATTTTTTAATGAGATGTCCCCTATATACAGTTCTATACACTCTGCTTGTACCCAAGAGAGCTGTGTAACGTGTTTATGTTAGGAAAAACCTGAAAATGTAATGAAATCTTAAAAAATAAATTTAATTAACTTTTATGTTCGCTTAATTTAAACTACTTATTTCTGTAAAATATTGCTTACTAACTCCCTTAATAATACCTGTAGACCTTGACTTCACTGAGAGTCATTTTACACAACTCTCTAAGCTCGCCTCAGCATGATCTTTATTTGTCTTTAACACCACTTCATGTACAATAATCTGTCTGTAAAATACCTTTGGCAATATAATCCAACCGGTCTCCTAACACCCTAACAACTTCTATGTAAAATTACCGAATAATAAATAAATAAATCTTTATCTAAGACACTTTTCCCTTTGCAGTTTGTTCTCCTTCGCCCTGCGAATCGATTGCCACTCTGACCGACGACGAGCTGGGTGAGGAAGCCGATCTGCCAGAGGAGGATGAGACGCGCAGTGCTGACAACGAGAGTCCCCACTCGGTGTCCACGCCCATTAATGAGTCCCGAGAGAAGCTGTTCCCTACGGTGGCCACCTCTAGTCCAGGAACGCCCACGCCGCAGCATCTGTTCAACGAGAACTTTGATGAGTTCTCCGGCAGCCAATCCACCGCACAGCAGCAGCGCAGCATGAAGAGCTATCTGCACACCTTCGACAGGAGAAACTCGGATACCACGTACCTGCTGGGTCGTCGCAGTTCTGGGGAACGTGTAAATCTGGCGGATGAGATAAGGAAGCTCTCCGATCACCTGCTCATGCTGGCCGAGATCAACACCAAGCTGGGGGATAGCAATAATAATAATAATAAGAGTAGTGAGGCAACTCCGGCTGCTACAGCTGCTTCAGCTGCGCCAGCTCTTCCTCAGGCTTCAGCACCCTCAGGCAGTACTTCTAGCAAAACCTCCGAGATTAGCCAAGATGGCAAAAGGTGGTCCAGCAAGTCCACCAGCAGCAGCAGCTGGAATCGTCCCACTTCCACGGGAGGACTTCTCAGCCAGGCCATCAGTAGTTCCCAGAGTCAGAGCAGCTATGACGATGGTCAGGGCAAGACCAAGATTAGTTCCTTGTCTGTGAGACTGCAACAGTCCATCGAGGAGACACCCAAGCTAAGCAATGGCAATAGCTCCGCCGGCACCAAATCCCAGTTGCAATCGCAGCGCAGCAAAACCAGCAGCGTGCAAACTGTGACCAGCTCCAATGCCAGAAGCATTACCAGCCAGCATGTACAAAGAACCAGTACCACCTCAACGAAGGTTATCTCCAGCAGCAGCAGCACCAGCAACAGCACCAGCACCAGCAACAGCACCAGCAACAGCACCAGCAACAGCACCAGCAACAGCAACAGCAACAGCAACAACACCAGTGCCAGCTCTAGCCACCAAATGTCCAGTGCCAGCAACCAAATCTCCTCCAGCGCAAGCAACCAAGCTTTCGGCGAATCAGCCAGCAGTCGTCGTGCCAAATTCCGGATAAATCAAATGAGCCGCGACGTGCCTGTCGGCCTGCCGGACACTCACCAGACCGTGAACCTGGAGGAGGCGGCCAACACCACCAAGGATTGCCTGCTGCATCTGCTGGAGAAGTACAATGAGACGCGGATCCGCAATCCCGTGGGGCGTCACCAGAGCATCAGCGTGGACTGGCATGTCAGCGACAATCTGGAGTACCGCTCCATGAGCTCCATCAATGCGTTCTTCCAGCGCCACAACCACAATGGCGGCGGACAGAATGTGCGGCATATCCAGGCCCAGCTGGAGGAGAAGGCCACGGGGAAGCAGTAGGGGGAGTCCACTGTATATATATATTCGATATATATATATAATATTGTATGTATAGGACAGATCAATTAAAGCGGGTGCTCATATCTAGTTAATGGAACTTAGGTAAACCTTCAGCGTTGCAAAGGAAACAAATTAATATTTATGTACTTGATGTAAGATCCAAATAAATCAAAATAAATTATTGAAACTTAACTCAAAACTTATCTTTATAAAAGGGTTATTATGATTATTTCCATATTTTAAAATAAAAACTACACTTCATTTACTACCAACTAGAAAATCAAACAATTTATTGCAAGTAAACAAATATCAACTTATAAAATGTACAAAATTTGTTAATTAATTAACTACAGTTTACGTCTACAGCTACAACCAAAGCAATGTGTAGAAATTATAATCAATAATCAATAACAAACAATCATTTAAATGACTTTATGCAGCGATTTTAGTTATTATTTTTGTAATTTTTATGGAGAACAATGTGCTTTCTGTTTCGTTTTTCCGTTTTTTTTGTTCGTTTCGTTTATTGAAGTGTATGAGTTTTGGGTGTGTTTGTGTGTATGACTTAATTATACATAGAATATCTCTATACATATAAATATTAGGAGAATACTTTGGATTTTGTTCTTAGTTAGGCCTTACAAATATATATGCTTTGTATAGGGTTTATAAAGGGATATATAGGCTCTGCCTATGTTTATAATTACTATATATAATCTAGTATTTGTACATAATAGTTTTTGGGCAAAAGTGTTTTCATAATTTGCCCAGAGATCGATCGTAGCAAATCATAAAAGACATTTTTACCCCATTTGTTAGGAAATGAGAGCGCGACAATTTGTGTTCATTTGACGGCATACATAAATAAATATATATATATATATAAATGACGTTCAAACGTGCAGAAATTGACACAAAACCAATTCAAAGTTATTCTTTTCTTCCACTGGTCGAAATTAAGGACAATATTAATTGTGCAGACGGCAAAAGCAAGGCGGAAATGAGCTGCAAAATAAAAACAGAACTCATTGGGGCCTCGCTTTAGCGCCCGTTCAAAATGCAAGACAAAATTCAATTCTGCTCTGCGCTCTGAGCTCTGGTAAAACTCCCAAAGCAGAGCAGGGATGAGTTTTGTTGTTGTTCTTCTCCAGGCAAAATTCACAAGCAAAAGTTACTGGGGGGAAATTTCGCTGGGATTTAACAAAGTTATGTAAAGTTAGAGTAAAGTATTTCATCGTTATAAAGGTTACATTTCGGTTGGCTTCAAGATAGTTAAGACTAATTCCATTTTGCTTGCGGTCTCTCCCTCTCTTCTAGTTCAATAGTTTTTTTGTGGTTGTTGTTGTTGTTTTTGTTTTTGTTAAGAACTAATCACTTAGTTTATGGCATTTCTCACTAGAGAAATCTAAAAAGTTTCATTTAGCTCGAGCTTACTGGTGTGCTGGCTTACAACTAATTACTGGTTACGAGTAGTTGAAGACTAACGATTAATATTCGCAACTGTCGCCCTTGCACTGCATATATAAAAAGGTTCGTAATTAAAAAAAAATTAGGAATACTACATAAATCGCAGTGACTTGTAAAAAATCAAATAAAATTACAAATTGCAATTCGTTTTTTAGTTGTGACGCGGACGCTTTAGCATTGCCCCGAAATGCGCTCCCAGACCGAATCCTGCGCTGCCGCTGCTCGAACTGGTGCCCGAGGTGGTGGGTGAGCTGGTGCGCAGGCGTTTTGCGGGCGACGACAATTTCTTGGGAGCCTGGGCCAGACGCTTGCGCTCCTTCATGAATTCTGCAAAGGGAAAATCAAAGAAAAAATCGGTTGTTATTATTACGTGTTATTGGTAAATCAAAAAGTCAGCTGCTGCACTTCCTCTTCCGGCCTGTGTCATTGATCCCAGAGAAAGGAAGAAACAGCAGGCGCCGCCTGTTTTTGCACATTTTGATTTTAGCCTCGGGTAGATTTCCAGATTGTGGCACGTGGCTGGCAGCAGTTCCCTAAAGAGGGTTGCTGCAGAGGAGGAGGGTCCATTCAGGGGTAGCAAATAAATGCCAGACGGCAGCCAGACAGTCGGTCTTCAGCCGGTTTATTTAGTTTGCTTTTTTTGTTTTTTTTGCAGCTCAGGTAGCCAAGTGAAAGCAAGAGTGGTGGTGGTGGTGGTGGTGCATAGCTGCATAAATTACACGCTCTCTAGCTTAGCTGACAAAAAAGTACATCCAAGCCACAGCAAGTCGTAGCTTTAGGGGCTTCTTCTCCCAACTGGCCACCCGATGCGGGTGCATTTATAATGCTCCGAACAGACACTTTTTTAAGATTATAATTACACATGCAGTATGTGCGAGTGGCATATGTATATAATACCAAAAAACAGCGGACTACAAAGCAATCAAAGGGAGGTTTGATAAGGCCACGGACACTGTGGATGGTGGTGCATTGAAAGCCGATCCCCAGACCCCGACCCCTCTCTCTCCTTCTCTGTGCGCTGTGCGTTTTTCGTTGCTCGTAATGAGGTCAGGCCATAGACAAAGCAGAGTCACAGCTGTTGGCATTTATAGATGCAGCCCAGCTAGCCCGCATGCGATCGATCTATAGCATGGAATTCAACCCCCGCTTAGCTCAGGATCAGATCTGAAACACAGCTGCACTCAGCTTTATAGTTCCCAACCCTTTAAAAAGGAAAAAATAAATCTCCCACAAAGCATTCGCTAATTGCTGTAATTTGGGTTTAAGTTCCACGAAGCTACGCCCTCAACTAAGTCTTTGTGAAGTCAATGAAAAGAGGGAGTTTCTACCATTTGGGAAACCAATTTGCTGTCGATATTCCTTTTCTTTGTCACAAAACTGCGTATTTATAATGAAACCATACCATTTAATAGTAAAACTACACAAATAATTAAAATTCCTAGCTTTAGAGCTATAAATTAATTAAAACCCTCCTACAATTTGTATTTAAACCACCGCCTGCCACTCCCTCGCTAAAATAAACTCCTTGGGAACCGGAAATAAACAAAACTGGATCGCGAAAAGTACCAAAACCTCCTGGGAAACCAATTTATAACGGCTATCGGAGAAGTGCAATCAAGCCTGACCCTGGGAACCGTCAAGCTCGGCTGATCAAGCCATATATTTAGATCTACAACCCTCGGGGCGAAACTCACCTGTGATTTTTGGCTGCCGCTTGCGCAGGACTATCGAGGACGTGCTGCTGCTGGCCACATTATTGATTAGGCTGGAGGTGAATCGCGACACGAGCGACTCATCCTGTGAGTCGTAGCAGGAATCGTTGTCAGTGTTTGATTCCAGCGAAGAGTTGGCCAAATGGGTGCCAAAGTTCTCTCGCTCGGAGCGCTCGTTCATCCGCACATCCATGTCGCTGGGACTGCTCTCGGGACGGACGTGGGCGGCACGGGTGAGTGTGTACATCTCCGGCGCGAAGCTGGACTCCTGGAAGCTGACCCGCTCCCAGATAAAGGAGGATTTCTCGGTCAAAGGGCAGCCGGCGCGGAAGTCAAAGCCCCACTTTTGTGTGGCCATCTCCTGGTGGCGCTCCAGTTCAGCATTGAAGGGCCTGCAACAGAGATTAGGGGATAAGAATTGGGTAACAACCCACAATTGCGTAGGAAAACTCACGTTTTGTTGGCTGCGCCCTCCGCCGTGGACTTGGAGCTGCCGAAGAGGTCGCGTTTAATGCGATTCAACTGCCGGCCGCATGGAAGGTTGCGGCTCACCGCCGGACTGCTGCTCATCTTGCAGAACTCACTCAGCATCACTGGATTCAGAACGCGTGCACTGACCATGATGTCGACTGTATTCGACTGTATTTTTCACTCTCTGTTTTGGGACGCAGTTTTCTCGCCTGCGCTTTTTGGCCACTTGTTTGCGAATAGCACGCCAAAGCGAACTGTCAAAGTTTTGGCGCCAAAAGTTTGTTTTCTCGCTGCCCCAAAGAGTGGGAGCGAGAGAGTAGTCTCCAACAACGAATCACGGCCTCCAAGCGAGTGTGTTTGTGTGCGTGTCAGTGGGAGAGCGAGACTGCGTTTGTGTGGGTTTTGTGTGGGGCAGCAGCCTCTTTTGCGTTTTCCCCAATTTAAAAGTGAAATTTCACACAGCAATTGTTTATGAAATAATTATAAACAAAAGTATTTGTTTCTTTTGCACTTTTTGGTTTCGGGGTTTCAATCGTTTGCACAGACAGCACAGTGGCACTGCACTCACAAAACTATGGTTACGAGTGACGTAGTGTCTCTTCTAGGCGAGCGAGCACTGTATACTGTGTAATAGCACTATTTGTGTCGTGTTTGTTTTTACAACTTTAAGGCGTTGTAGTAACTGCGTTTGTTGACTATTTTGTGTTAAGCGCACAGCGCGCTGGGTTATGGGTTATAGTGCTACCGATCGGGGCGAACCTCTCTGGACGAACTCCGAGAAACGAATAATAACGAAAGAATAAACAGCCAGCGAAGAGACGATCAAAGGCAAATGTCAAACAACCACCGCGACGTTGCCAGCTCGCGGCGAGAGACGTTGCCAGCTCGGAGCGGAGAGTCGTTCGCGCTCTCTGTGCAGCAACCCTTGAATTCAAATAACGATCGGAGAGAAAAGGAAGAGGCATCGCGATGGGGCAAGGCAGGGGGAGTGAAAGAGATGGCGATTCTGGACTGCGCTTTTTCGTTACAAGTTGGGCATAACGAAAGGGCAATGCACTACTCAACGTAATATATATTCAGAGTTCTATATGGTTATAGATATTAAAGAAATAGGAAACTCGATAAAAATACATTGTAAACTTTAGTTTAGACTTTAATTACCATATATATTTTACTTACAGCACAAATATTAAATAAAAAATATATATTTCAAGGTTTTAATAGTAAGCTTGTCAAGCTAAGTGCAACAAATAGTCGGCTTAATCTGAATTCTCCTCCGCTCCTTCCCTCACTCTCCCTATCGGTCTATCTCTCTCTCTTTTTCCGTCCTCGTGTTCTTCTGTTTGTTGTTGCTGCATCGGTGGAGCTGTACTTTTGAATGCGATGAGTTGATAAAATAAAAAAATGTTTTGGCTTCGGTTTGTTTGGCTTCAAACTGGATTTGTTGCTGTCGAAGGGGCGTGGCAGAAGGGGATTTGGGGCACGGTTTCTTTTCACTTTCCTCCCGTTGCCAAGGGGAAAATCGCTGGCAATGTGGGGCATTGGTTCAGACAGCGAACTTCAATTCGAATTTCCTCATAGAGTTGCCAGGGCAATGATGATTTTAAGATTTCCGTTATGCCTCAAATTTTGATTCCCAAAGTTTTTTTCTGCCATTTCATGCTGCATTTTCCCTATATTCCTCCTGCTATTTATGTGCAAAATCGTAAAAAATTAAATTACACTACCAGAAGCAATAAAACGAGATTTATATTGTTTGCACAAATCCAATTAAAGCCCATAGAAAAGAAAAGGAACAAAACCTTGGAAGTCAGATCCTGGAGACTAAAGACATCATTTGCTTTGTCCCTTTGCACTCGACGAAATAATGGGAAAACCTCTTGGCTTTTCCACACAGAAACCGAGGAAAAAACAAGGAAAAAACCGAGTGCAGTCACCCCAAAAAAGGCAGGCGATCGTTCGATTAGGCAGCATCATCTCTATAGATCCGATCCGATCCGAGCCGCTCCTATCCCTTGTGGTTCGGTTTTTTGTTTATGGGACACACCCTCCTCGTCGCCAAAGGAAAAGCGACGTGAATTTACACACTTTTTAACAAATTTGAGAATTCTGCTGGCGTTCCGCCGGTTGCAGTCATGCCTGAAGACATAAACAACTCAAGAAAAGGAGTTTTTCGAAAGGGGGAAAGGGTTCGTGATCCCTTTAAGTAATTTCCTCCCAAGCAGGATATCCTGGTCCTATATGGGTTGTGTCAACACGCGGAAAGGAGGCGTAGCAAAGAGGTGGAAAACACTTCAGGAGTTTAGTTCTCAGTTCTCAAGTGTCCCCGTTTATAAGGGCAGCGATCTCAAAGGATTGGCGTGGAACGTGCGGGCATTAGATGAAATACTCAAGGTATTCAGTTGATTGGATACTTTAATGCTGGTTGGAATAGGATCTTATCTTTATTTTATTGATATAATATGCACTTAACAATATCCCACACTAAGCCGATAAGGCCTTGGACAAACATCATCAGCGTTTCGAAGGTCGCGGTCTGTAAAACACTATCTATCTCTTGGTATTGTATAAAATATACGTTACACTCATTTGGAATGCAACGCGCCTTATCGCCTCAGCACACCACAGCCTATATTCCACCCCAGAAGGAGGTCCAAGATATCCCACTCTTTGTCTATGGAACAACATATAGGAACCAAAAACTAAGCTCTATATGCCACGTGTTCCGGGTGGGGGTGCAAATGTTCAGCGAGCATGACCAAATTGCCGTATAAGATATATATTTCAAAATTCTCGGTTCCGTAAGGAAATTACCATAAAAACTGTTCAGCTCACGGAACTGTGACCGCAATTTCGAAAATTTTGCTAGGCAGGTGTGCCATGTTTTTAAGGATATTTCAAGGGTTTGGCTATAACTTAAAGTGGGTGGGCTTCACTTAAAAATAATGAGCAATATTCGAATCCCACTTTAGGGATCTGATCTTAAAAAAAAGTAAAAAGAACTTTAAGAAATCTTTATGAAAAGGAAACACGAATCGAATCTAACCATAGGTACCATTATCTTTAAGAAATAGTAAAAGGAACTTAAAGAAATTTTATTTTGAAAACGAAACCCCTTTTTTATAAGTAACCCCATAACTAGTTTTGACTTTTATAAGGTCTAAGATCCCAGTAATCGCTTTTTAATTTATAGAATATTTTTCTGAGCTGGGATCCAGATTAATTAATTACCCTAATATCTCTTGCCAGGCTGAACCCCTTTTTTTCTGACCATCAAAAGGAGGTCCCTAGCAGGAAACGCATTTATAAATATATCTCACAAACCACCAGTAATCACGGTGATCCCTATCAAAACAGAAACAGGCCAGGCGATCTTCTACTCCAAGTGTTACAAAGCATTTCTCCCTGGCAAATGACCAATCATTAATATTACGAAATCTCTGCCCAGGACATTTATAAATGATTTTTACTTATCTCAGATCTTTTGCTCGGACAAATTGCGGTCAGATCGAGATGTTATTGATGGATTTCTTAAAGTGGATTGCAAATAGCCTGGGCAAGTATGCAAATATTTAGACTGGCTACCGTTGAAGCTAATCCTGTGCTGATCCTGCGGCTACTGTGCTACTTTCCATTGGAATCATCCATCAAAGGATAGCCACTTGTCCTGGTCTAGCATGACAACTCAACTTTATTGGAACAGTCAGTAGTCTCGGCAGGCAAACACACACACACGAGAGGGAGAAGGTTGTGTGAAAAGGTTCCTCTGTTCCTGGTAAACGCGTGGAAAACGTGTTTCGGAAAATACGTTGGCCCAGCGTGATGCGAGGAACTCGTTTTATCAGCTAAGAAATTATAAATATTTATGGAAAACCATTTGAGGACAGCAAACCCAAAGAAAGATAAACAAACAGAGTCAAGAAGTTGTCAAATCTCAACGTATCTTAGGTCAGGAAAGCAATGCAGATCACTCAGAGAGCTGCTGCTGCATGTATCTTTTAGTTTCTCTTGGTATTTGGTTTTGCTATCTGCCGGCGAACTACCCCCAAAAAAAATTGGATACATAATGGACCCAAGGGAACTCCAGCCGACTCCCCGACCAAAGTCAAATAATAATAAAAAACGCATTTATGACTGCATCGGGTGAGAAATGCCATAAAGCAGCGATGCAATCAGCGGCGGTGATCGTTCAACGAAGTCTGAAATAACCGAAATCCTTGCCCAAATCATCCACAAAACAGGTTGGAAAGGAGAGGGGGACACACGAGTAGCCTTCGCTGGTAGGTAAGGCAGGTAGATCGTCGTTTACCTCGGGGTTTTCGATCACAAGACAATTTTATTAGAGGGAGAAGCGTGACCCTTTTCCCATTCCAACTGTGGAGAAGAAGCAAACACAATGTGAATTAGAATCACAGCCGGGTACAGTTGACCCTCTCACTAAGCCAAGTCTGAACGGTGGCCAACAGGGAGTGATGGAAATTAGGAAATTCAGAATTTTATTGAATTACTTCAGATTTAAATGGATTCAAACTCGGCTAGCTTTTCGATTATCCAAGACATAAAGGTGGTTACATTTGTGTAGTAGGCCTTCAGACCATGCCCACAAGTCCAGCTTCCCCAACTTGTGATTCCGAACTGCACTTGACGATTTGCAGCGCCAAAGTACCAACTCTGCCAGGCAAGCGGCCCACCAGAGTCACCTTTGCAAGTGTCCTGGGTTTTACCATTGGTGCACAGAAATGATTCATGGGTACCCGCAGAGCAGTGCTCCGTATTCACATAGACCTCCATTAGGGTGTCGGAAAGGGGGAGATCCTCGGTTTTACCCCAGCCCATTGCCAAGTAGGATGCCCCCAGGATAGAGTTATACTCCAGGAGTTCCGTTGTCAAGGGCAGGCAAATGGGTTGAATGTGATCTGAAAAATGTAGATATAAGAAAAAAGGAATGCTCTTTTTAATTTATTTATTTTTATGAGCTTAACTTACCTTTAAAAACTACTTTTTGTTTCAATCTCAGCAGAGCAATATCATTTCCGTGGTAGAAAGGGGAAAATCTTTCGTGAAGTACAGTCTTTTCGATTTCAAAGTCTTCCACAGGCGGAGCACAAAGCTGTTTTTGATCCGCCGAGATGCAGTCTTCGGTGGATGTGATGTTGTGCTCACCCAGCCGAACTTTTAATCTGCTCAAGAATTAGCTTAATTAAATTTAATTTTGGAATAAATAAAGCAAAGGACTTTACTTACGAGCTTGCCAATGGACACACTTTAATGCAGTGGGCAGCAGTCAGCACAAATCCTTAAGAACAATTTATAAAATAATAAAAAATATATAAAATTCTACTAGAAATACCAACTTTCCGATATGAGAGTGCCTCCACATCGACAAACATCCATATGACCTGGAATATAGAGCAAAGCCATCCAAGGCTGGGACATCAGGGAGACTCTTCTGCCATCTGTGACCCTGTGCCGCAGCCTTTGGACTGGTATGGCATTCGATAAGGCACCACAGTTCAGTTTTTTTAATTTCTGGTAGACACTATTTTCTCTAGAAGTTAAAGCTGGGACTTCAGCTTTAATTTGCTGCGTTTGGCAAAAAATTAGCACAGCAAAAATGAAGAGCAAACTGTTCATGGTGCAAACACAGATCGAAAGCGACTGAAAGCTTATCAAGAAATTTCTTATCAGCTTGGAATGGCTCCAAGAAATGCAAAAAAAAACTTTTAAATAAATATAGACTATTTATTTATTATCTATTATAAAAAGATGATTTATGTTTCTTAAGTTCAAAATTTAATTTCTTTCTTGGTTTGCGGCGTCTTCTTATGTGTAAAGATTCTAAGAATACATATAAAAATTATTTTTAATATATAATATATATTTTATAACAGTGTTAAACCTTGATAAACCCTGTATCAGGGCAACAAATAGTGCTCAATAGAGCGCAGCTGTTCAATGGGGTTGTCCATAAAATAAATAGCTATCTTCTGGATTATCCAAGGCAAAAACGGAGGAACTTGTGTGAAATAGGCTCCAGCTCCTTGGCCGCAAGTCCAGCTACCATGGCTAACAACTCCAAATTGCACATAGCGTTCAGAGCCAAAGTAGGAACTCTTTGACAACAAGGGACCTCCCGAGTCCCCCTTGCAGGTGTCCTGAATGTGACCATTGGAGCACAGAATAGATCTGTTGATATACCTGCTGGGACACTGATAGCTTTTAATAGTCACTTCTAAGAGGGCATCCGATAGTTTTCCAAGTTCCGTGTAGCCCCAGCCAGTGGCAATGTAGGACTGCCCCAATATTAAAGTTTGCACCTGAAGATCGGGTGTCAGTGGCAGGCAAATCGGACGAATATGAACTGTAAAATAAAAGCTTTTTAGTATAGAATTAGTTTTAGAATATTCAACCTACTGTTGGGTTTTACATTCTGACTGAGTTGCAATAGGGCAATGTCATTAATCTGCTTAAACAGCGAGAATTCCTCGTGAAGTATAATTTTTTCAACATCAAAATTCTCAAATGGTGGGGCACAAATCCTTTTTCCAAAGACCATAGTACAATCCACCAAAGATGTTATGGTGTGCTCACCCAAACGTACTTTTATGCTGTTAAAAAATCATTTAATTAATAGATTTTATTTTATTTTTAGTCTTAAGTTGAAGAGGGAGAACTACTTACTCCTTTCTACGAGGACACATGACCAGGCAGTGAGCAGCTGTCAAGACAAAGCCTGGAAATCAGAGAAAAGACAGAAGATATCTAAAAATTCGTTATAAATTATTTATCTTAAGACTGAGCTGTACGGTTTGTGATGAGGCTTCCTCCGCAGCGACAGTGATCCATGGCATCGGGCAGGAAAAGCAGAGCCATTGAGGGCTGGCTCATCACCGGAATCGTACGGCCACCGATGGCTCCAAACAAACGCTTATGGGGCTCCACTTTGGGTGAGACTGTTCCGCAATCCTGTTGCCTCAGCTCATTCCAAACCCATCTCTGTGCCTCTTCGGTAATCTCTGGCTTTGCCAGCTGAACGAGAACGAGAATACTAAAGATCAAGACCGGGTAGAACATTTTTCCAGACCAGATGTAAAGCTACTGAAACCCCATTTAGTTAGTAAAACTAATCAAGCAGCCAAGAGAATTATCATTTCCTCAATCAGTGAATGATTTTCCCATTAAACTATTTTCCAAGTAAAAATCTTATCTGTAAAAAACATGGCAAACAATTTAATCATTATAGTAACAATTAACAAATCAAATTTCAATCAGAGTACAAAAAAGAAAACGAAAATACATAGTTTGTTAATTGTTGGACTCGTCAAAGTTGGGTTCCTGCTGCCAAAGAGTGATCTGCCCGTTGGTCGAGGAACTGGCGCACATCTTGCCATCCGGACTGTAGGTCACATAGCATACACCCATCAAGCTATAGGTGTCCTGCAGCTCCACTGTGTCGTAGTCATACTTGTAGATGTGTCCATTCCTGCCGGCACACATGAAGGTATCCTTTGTGGGATTCAGAGTGGCCCCAGCCACCTTGAAGCCCATCTTGCGGTGATGCAACACCTCGAACTTATCGACATCCAGAAAGACCAAGCTGGTGCCATACGCCAGGGTCACTGTCTTGCCATCGGGATGCAGCTCCAGCGACTTGGCATGATGCGGCAGTTCGATTGAATTGGTTTCTATGCCACTCAGGCGATCCCACATTCTCACAGTTCGATCATATGAAGTGGTGAGCAAGGCGCGGTCGTTCCTGCAGAAGATGACATTTCTAACGCCACGAGAGTGTCCCAGATATGACTCCAGAGGTGTCTTAGCCGACTGTTCCACATCGAAAACAGAGATGTAAGGGAACCGGCGACCGGTCACCATGCGAGTGGATCCCGAGTTTAGGTGAACACATGTCACATTTCCAGGGTGTGGGAATATCTTCACTTCTGTTCCAGTCTCCACATCCCAAAGTCGAGCTGTTCCATCTGCACTGGAGGTGGCCAGGATGGTGCCATCATCATTTAGGCACACTCCCGTCACACTCCCATCGTGTCCGTCCAAGTTGCCAATCCACAGGCCGGTTTTGCCATGACGGAGCATTGCCAAGCCATCGAGACCCGCCGAGGCCAGGTAATAGCCCGATTCGCAGTTCTTGCTGTAGGATAACTGCACCACGGAGTCCTTGTGACCCCCACACTGGATGCTCACTTGTCCCGAAGGCATTTCTTTGTTTATTATTTTCGTTGAAAGGAGAATTTATCTTGTCTGAGGTAGATGTAATGTTGGAATGAATATTTTTCGGTAAATCACCTTTTGAAGTTTCGAAGCCAGAAATGCAGGGCCTACTTTGTGCTTTATTTTAAACTAAATATATAAAATTTCTCAATGCCAACTTGATTGATTTTTCATAGGTAGCAAAAATACTAAAATATATATATTATAATTCAATTAGGAGATAATTTATATATAAATTTAAACAAAAAATAAAAGGGCTAAGGTCTTCCCTTAAGTGGAATCTTTTTCATACCAAGAGATAGCATCTGTTTAAACTGAAAATCTAAAGTTTCTACTTTGTGCCAAACTGTGGACTCACCTCCTCGATTTTCCCTGCCACTTTTAATTTAATAGAAAGCACACAAGCCCTGGGATGTGCCCCCAGTAGTCAGTATCAGTCATCACTTGTTAATCTCACTTAAACGTTTCAGCGGATATTGTATGGCCCGCACTCACACAGACTGAAATCTTTTTTGGCAAACAGCGGAAGATGGCAAACTACTCGCAACTTTGTCGGCAAAGGAGCACCAGGCAGCGGCAGGATATTAGCAAAAGGTGCCGAGCAAGGGACGAGGGCGTAATGTATATTAAATGCACTCGACGAGATTCAATTCATATTTCAAAACGTTTTGCTTTCATTATGCGGCCGAACAAAGGAGCACGAGCTCTGCCCTCGAGGAGAGGATCCGTTTCTTTGAAGCAGGAGGCTCCTGCGTGCCAGGATGACACCTGTGCATACACAAGCAGAAGCAAAGTGAAGGACGAAGGCAAAGGCAGCCGGCTTACAATGCTGCGGATAAGAAGCATCACTCCCAACACCTTTTGGCAATCTCTGACTTTGTACCTGAACCAATTGTGCGGGCACAGGACCAAAAAGAAGACCAGGAGCAGGAGGCGATAGCAACCGCAAGACTAACAGAAAACACGCCCGCAATTGAGTCGATTTCACTTTCACACAAAGTAAGAAGGAGCAGTTCAAGGAGAGAGATTATACACTTGAATAATAGAGTTTTGATGGAGATTTAGAAAATATAGAAATTTCCAGCAGGATTTTAAATTTACAAAAGAAGAAAAGAGGATTTTTATAGTGCAATCTTTAGTAAACTTTATTAACTTGTCAAGGATAGGCTTACTCTTCACCGGATTACTCTTTATAGGTATTGTAAAATCTTTTCTCTTTCATTTAAATATTTAAATAATATAATTTTATCTTAATAAATTATTTTGCTCAGCAATATATAATATTCCCAAATTTATTGCAGTGCCTTTCTGCTCTGCCGGAAGCATTTGTCGCTGTCTCTTGGAGTTTGGGGGAAATTAAACGGATTTCCTCGAGAGCCTGACTTGACAATGTGTGATGTGGTAGTGGCTCCAAGTCATTGTCAAAGCTCATGCTAATTAGATTTATGCACAAAAGAAGTGAGAGACGAAAAAGGCCTTAACCAAATGGGCTAATAAAGCATTTAAAGAGATTAAAGTTGTAGTTTTTGACTAAGAAAAGCAGTAAGTAAATGAAAAGATTCCTAACAAATATTATAGTAACTATTTCTGCTTTTTATATAAAGATTTCTTCCCTAAGAAAAACTAAAAGTAAAAAGAATAAATATATAACCCGCCTCTCCACATAACGAAACTTTAACAAATATTATTCCCATAACATAGTGTCCCGCATTTTGTTGAGCAAACCCACAAATGCACAAATCATTGAGCGTTTTCCCTTTTTGATTTTCATTTGAAAATGCATTAATAATAATTAGTACAAACATGATAGAGTTTTTGTCAGGGAAATGCAACTCATCAAGGTCTTAATGGTGTCTGTTTTTTTTTTTTTTTTGGAAAATTGAAAGCGAGTGGCGGACAGCATTAGGGCGTGGTCAGCAGGAAGCCTAGATTCATTTGTCAGTCGCGTCAGAATCCGAACATTAAACAATTGTCCAGTGTCAGCGAAAATGCAGCAGCAGTAGCAGCAGCAGCAGCAGCAGCAGCTATGGGAAATTAATTTTTGTTCTTGGCGATTTTTCGACCATCAAAATATTTACTGGGCCCATAAAGTTGAATATTTTACGAGGAGCCAACGGAAAAAATTCTTTGTATTTAATTGCATATAATTTTTATAGGGCAATGGGAGGAACAACGCCGCTGGGTGAAAATCAGCAAGGGGTAAGGCAAGGCTGCCACTCCCATTGATAATGCGCTGAGTTGGGCAGACATCAATCTGTCCCAGAAACGTGAGTTTCCATTCTCATCCTCGCATCCTCGCATCCTCGCATCTTCGAGCCGCATTTCCTCTGCAAAAGTGTCAAGACAAATCAATAAACTTCTAATTTTATTACGGGCTGCCCGAGAGAGAGAGAGCGAACGGCACAGATACCGATCTGTCAATTTCCATTGTCGATGTGACAATTGATATCTCACACATCATTTGGCTCGAGTGCGCACAATGAGATTGTTTATGCCATTTTTGGGTAAGCGAACGGCGAGTTGCGAAAAATTATTTCCCTTTAGGTAGAAGCAACCCAAAGATCCTCATCATCTTTGCAGCCAGGTATCAGATTTTCACCTTTCACTATTGCCCCTTGAGAGAGGGAAGCTGCTGCTGCTGCTGCTGCGGCTGCTTTCTCCTTGGCCTGCCTCAGGGGTTGTCTCAACTTGCGGTTTTCCCTGAGAAATTGCCATGATTTTTTCACATTTTCTGCTGGCATTTTGTCCACTTAACGCCGCTCTGTGGTCAGAGTTCAAATATGGGACCATTGACTAATGACATTTGTTTGCATAATCCTCTGATCGGATAGGATATGTATTTCTGGGTCATTTATGCGGAGAAAGCGGGTGAAAAGGTCCCTTTGGGTAATAAGGTTTATGACCTATTTTTTGGGGATAATAGGGGGACTTTGGAAATAAGAGTAATTGTAGGAAAAGTTAATCTAAAACTATAGGATTTTCTTTGCTTAGAAAGGGTTTAATGAGGTAATTATTGGGAGTATAGCATCTTCTATAACTATAAAGGATTTCAAGAGATAATTCTTCAGAGAACGAAATCAAAACGATATTGCTTCTTATTTTCTTCCTTTTAAATTCCTTAAATAATAAAAATATCTTTTCTTCTAATAACCTTCTCTCAACAACCAAATGAAAGACCTCTTCCTATCTCTAAAACTTTCCCATAACTTTCCCACTAAATCCCCTTGTAAGACTCTTGTAAACCCAAACTAAATTATGCAAAGAGCAACGCTCTACATCATGTTAAGGACTTGCGTGATCAATCGCAGGGATCTTGGAAATTCTGACACTTTCTGCAGGCCAGAACAAAAGGAGAAAGCGAGATCCCTGTACCAGTTTTTAAATTCGAATTCGCCATGCCTGTCGCATTTGGACGTTGCTTTCGCCGAATGATCTTGGCAGATCAATCAAAGTTGGTCACGCTGCCAGGAATTATGTCACTCGCTTGCTCAAATTGCAACTCGAAGGACGACAAGGATGATATGAAGCGACAGTTAAACTGATTTGCATACGGGCAGCGAAGAGTTTTCCCCGGCAGATGTGGCTGAGTTTTCACACAACATCAGAAAAAGTGGTTGGTTGGAAAACGCTTTTTCGTGCATTTTTTCTATGGTTTTTCTGGATTTTTTCTACAATTTTTTTCTTGTCTTTGCTGACAGGGCATCAATCAAGGACTTTATGTTTAACATCTTTAAGGCAAAACTATCTTTTGTGAGGCCTTTTGCAATTAAGTAAAATCTGTTTAATTGGAAGCCAGGTTATTTGATACTTTCCCAACCCTTTTGCCATATTCATATGCTAATGAAAGCGAGTGAAAGCTAATACTTTCGATGCCGAGCAGATGTGTGAAAACTCTTGTACGTAGCTGTCCAGGGTAAATGAGACATTTGGGCATAAATCGATGCATCCCTAAGAGTAAACCATATATCAATCAATTGTCCAGGGTCCATAAACGATTTTATAATGGCTTCCGATGGGCCAGCTGCCCAAAAAGTGATATAAAATCATTCGATCGGCATACCAAAATCGCACTTTATGGCCATATTAAATTGCTTCAATCGAGAGGATCGCACCCTCAGATGTATATCTTGAAGGAACTGCCAAATTAAATCCAAGATTCGTGTAAGTCCGAGAATTATGGTCTACCCAGAAGTCCCTTCGACACTTCCTGCCGCTAATTGCCCCGAAGGATGAGACATTGCCAAGACAGGAAGCGGAAACTAAAGTGGACGGTGGTTGGGGGTGGAAATATGTATGTCTCTAACTAAGCGACTAGCCAGCGGCAGGAGTCATAAAAACACACGCAATCTCCTTAAGCAAATTTAAATTACGTGAGCTACGCTTAGCCCCGGGTGCATTCATTAAACGTCTGCCCGATAATTAACGCCCTTATGTCCCCCGAAACATCAACAGAGGTCCCAGCTTGGCAAAAAAAAAAAAATGTGTCGGTCGCCGTCGGTAGGGACATTGTCCTCTGTGTCCTGTCCGAGGGCCATTGTGACTAATTGATTCGCTCAAACAAATGTCCCGTCGCTGCTCGCTGCCTACCCTCGCCTGGCTTAATTTTCTTTGGAATATTTAGCTTGTTCGTCCTTTGCTTTGGACCAAAAATATTAGAATTTGCGGCGGCTAGTTAATAGGATTCTAATGCCATTCTTAAGGAGATTTTGTGCAGGACACAAAGGTGAATTTGTCATGGGAAGGGATGACGACGTTGAAATGGACACCAGTAAAATATATTGAATACAAATCAAAAGCCAGGGTAAAGCCATAAAATCAAATATGAAATGTAGACTTCATTAAAATGCTTTGAAATTTGCAGTTTATGGCTGAAGGATTTAAAGGGAAGTTTGCTTGTAATAAATGAGGAATATTAAGGGAATAGGAGTTGAAGTAGAGTAATTTATAAGCTCAAGTCCAAAGAATTGCACAATTAATTTGAATGCAGTTGAAATAATTCATAAAATGCAAGAAGCTCGATAAATAAATCCTTGAAATTCATAAATGTACATTTATTTTATTTAACTGATTGATATTTAATTCATAATATTACCTTAACATGGTTTACATTTTTATAAAACCCAAATAAACCCTTTAGGACATACAAAAAAATGTTAAAATTCCCCTTAAAAAATGTGTCCTTAAATCTAATAAAATTTCAAAAAGAAAACACATAACTAACTCCCTTTTACTCGTTCTTTTAATTAAGGCAAAGGCTACTCTGGGCATTTATTTCATTTAATTCTAGGTAAGAAAAACACATGAATCCTTTACCTGAGCCTTCCCTTCACCTCCCTGCCTCCCGATTAGAAGCCTCAACTGCCAGATTTATTTTTAATAAAAAATTCTCTGGCCAAAGCATCTGCACAAAAGTTGGAAGATGAGTTTCCAGCAGCCACTGACCATTGGCAAACTCTGCTCTCAGGACTCGCAGGACCTGAAAAACCTCCTCTTCCTCCCGTCCAAAAGAGGAGTTATGACAACAAAAGGGCTTGTAATCGGGGAAAAGTTCTCAGTGCCCGAGCCAGAGGAGTTTTCCAAACCCTTTTGTTTTTCCCACATGACACATAAATAACTGCAACTGGTCAGTGTCGGGTTTAGCTTCGATTCAGCTTCAGCTTCGGATTCAACTTCAGCTTCAGCTGTTTTGTTAATTGAATCATTAGGGGTGTGGAACCAGAGACAATGCCTCCATAATCATTATGAGTGATTGCAGGCAGGCCGTAAGACAAAGGCCCGGCCTTAAAATGTATTTGAATAAGTCACCCAGCTGGCTGGCCATTTCACTCGTGTAACTCCAGATGCAATTCCCTTGTAATCCTCTCGAAGGGGGTTGGGAACCACTTGAGGAGCGGGTTTATCTACGATGCCTCTTGTCAGCGACTGATCCATAAAGTCGGCTGGGAGGAGAATGTGACTTGAGGATTTTCCAGACTGATACACTTCAGTGCCCCCTAGCACGGGTCAATAACTTCCTTCCGAGTGCAATGATATTTATTTTTGGAGAGTGCATAAGGTCGCAGAGGAAGAAGTTCCTTAGTTTATTTGTTTATATTTTGTATAAATTACAAAGATTTTTTCTGGGTTTTTATACGCCATTTTTTATATTTGAAATAATATTTTTTTGTTGGAAATAAAAGGTTAAAGAGCAAAAATATATTATAAGAAGTTCTTTCCCTGTTCAAGTTATATTGTAAATTGTATTTCAGCTGCTTATATATTATTTAAAGCAGAAATATATCACTGATAAATATTGTATAGTTTGTTTTAAATATAAATAAAAACAGTAAAATTATTTTAAAATTTATTTAAGAGGTTAAGAGATAAATTTTAAGTTATTTAATTCGTGACTCTATTTTGTAAGAAACTTTACAGCTTTTTTATGTAATTTATATTTCATTAAAGTAGAAATAAAGAATATTATAAAAGAAATATGTTTATTAATTCAAGAGAATACATTAAACATTAATAAACAAATCTGTGCATGTTTATTAATATTTAATATTATATCCCAATGAAACCTAAATGCTCTTCTTTAATTTAATGAATAAAAAATAGATAACTCCTTCCCCTGGACACTTTTCCCCGCACAAAATAAAAAAAAGAAACTTCTGTACAGAAACTGAGCTCATCCGTACCCAAGGTAAGTTCATCTTTCGCCAGGCCCAGCTGTTGTCTAAGCTCGGTTTCACATACCCAAAACCCGGACTCAGTGTCAGTTTACGGCGCTGGGATATCATGTCAGCGCTTTGACTGGCATTTAACTTGCCCTTGTCGCCTTGTTTTATCCAGGCTGCAACATTTAAAGGGCTTAAAACTTTAATTAAAAGGACCGACCGACCGAACGAGCGACAGAGGGAAGCCTGAGACACAGCTGGGACACAGCCTTGGTAGCATTTTGCTCGCTGTTAGCATTTGATCTATGTGCTGACAGCGTGGCTGGGTGAGGAGCCTGGTTCCCAGTGCATTCCGTAATCGGATACTTTTATTGCTGAAAGGATAAACCGCAAACTGTTCGGCACGGCCATCACATAATACATTTTATAAGAATTTTTTTCGTATCCCGCTCGCGGGGCATAAGCAGCTTAAAGTCGCGCTCGAAACTTTACGACAGTTGTAACGATTCTTTTCCTGTTTTTTTTTTTCTTTGGGCTCGGGCTTCTCTTTTGTTTCAGAAGGAAGTCCTGTGTCCTGTGGGAAGAGAGAGAGAGAGGGTGTCCTGGTGCTGATCTCATATAAAAATATTCCTGACTGGCAATAAAATTGATGGATTCGTTGCGCGTCGAGCTCAATAAAAAATGTTGCAGTGGAGCCTAAGCTGAGTATCAGAAATGCATTAAATTCGTAATTCAGAGGTCCTGGTGCCTGATTCCCAGACAGGAAGTGCTTCTTAACACACCTCCAGAGATAGCGACTAAGCACATTAAAGCGTTAACTGGGCATTATTCAAATGGCGGTTGCAGTAAGCACATTAAATGGGATTATGCATGGGCAATAAACGCGCCGCCAAGTCCTCCATTTATTACATATGCAAACGCCAAAGGACCTTTGCTCCTGTCAGCCGATCCTCACGGTATATACTTGGTGGTGGCATCGAAAAAGGGTTACATCCTTAGCTTCCTGTGTGCTGTCTGCTGTTCGTTTTGCAAAATCCCTTTTGTCTTTCAAAGAGAGTTCTTTCCTCAATGCAGTCCTCGTTGCATCTTAAGTAGCTGCCGCACATAAAAGGGTGAGTCCTGAAAAAGGATTGAGTCCCCTATCCTGCCAACGGGTGTTGTAATAAAATGTTTACAAATTTCTGCAAAATGATTTTGCATGTGCCAAATGAGGAATGGTGAAAAGTTCTCAGTTGATTTATCGCTCAATGAGCTTGTCCTGGGGATTGGAAGGGGAAGAAGTACGATTTGATGGCTTGATCAAATGTCTGGGAAAATCTCAAGAGGAGTGAGTGCATTTTCCTAGCAAATGAACACGTATTTGCACATTAATCAAAATTTAATTGAAGGTTTACTTGACTGAACAGAATTTAAATTGAAGGCTTAAATTAGAGAAGTAAATTGACCTTTAAGGTTCAAGGTTTTTTATAGAAATTTTCTGAGCTTACAAATAATTAGATATTTTAGAAGTCCATTTTGTCCTCAAATTTATATAAAAATATTAATAATTTAAAAGAAAAAATACAACCAATCTAAGAATCCTCTTCTCTCACCATTAATGAACCTTCAATCTTGTGAAATTTCCCAAAGACTCCCAAATACTGAACCCATTAATCTATGTTGAATGAAATTTGAATAGTCAAACCCTTTGGGTCATAATGAAAAATGACTCCCAATTGAAAAATGACGCCCAACACAGCAGCTCATATGCAAATTTTCGAAAATAGAGATTCACAAAAAAGGTGAGAAGACAGATTGTTTGGAACTCAAAGAAATGCATTTCTCGATATTCGCGCATTAATTACAAACGCAATATTTACAAAACAAATGTGTCGCTTTATGCTGGGTGGAAAAGGGAGGAAAATAGGGGACCCGGAGGAGTGAGGCAGCTGTCCGCTGTCAACCCCTTTTTTTTTTGGAGTGACAAAAATTACAAAGATTACAACTTAATTTCGACTTTTCCAGCCCTCACGGGTTGAGTGCCGCCGGACGGAGGCATTTACATACATAAATCTAAGATCTCTTCGGTGTCACTTCTGGAAAAGACACTCGAAAATGGTTGAAAATATTTTGTCTGCCATTGTTTAGAGGAGAAACCCCTTCTTGAGATTCAGGTAAGTCGCCCGGCATTTGCATTTCCCTCTGACAGCAACTCTCCTTTTGTTCTTTCACACCTCCTCGCGGGAAAGGGTTTGGGTTTTTTGTTTTTTGGAAAACTTTACTTACTCTTGGCAGAACTCACACTCCACTGCGTTTGTAAATATTTTGATTGCATTCGGTGGGATTTTTCATCAAGAGAGAGAGCTGCCTGGACTGGAGCAGCGCCAGTTACCAATTAGCAGAGTTACCCGGCAAACGCACTCACCTGTGGCCAACTGTCTGCGCCCTCGTACCTGCATCGACCAATGCCTCAGGGCCAAATCAAAATTGCAGCCAGCACTTCCTTTTGGCTTCCTTCAGCTAACCCTCGGGTTTCACACGTTATTCACTGAGCATAAAGCGGCGCGTATTTAGGCCAGGAGGAAAAAAAAGAACAAGAACGAAAGAAAATGAAATGAAAAATACAAGGGGGAAGACCAGCAGCAAAACAATGCTACCAACACAACACACACCATCCACTTGACCAAGTCACTCTCTCCAGCCTGGGATGCCAAAAAGCCAAGTCGCCGAAGCGTTGGATTTGTAACGTATTTTCCGTTTATAACTCGAAGAAAAAGAGGGCTCTCTCGGGGGGACACTTCTTTAATTGTTCAGACTGTTAAAATTTACGCGCTGCGCCTTCGACTTCATTTTCTTCTCCTTATAAGATCTACGATAAAATGCATTTTCCCAGACAATTAAAAAGAGGGGAAACTCGTCGGACTGCTGCAGTCATTTAGTGGCAATAGAAGAGAAGATGTTGATCGCCATAAAAGATATAAATATCTAGCTCCTTGATGGTCCCGCAATGCGAGACACTGGGTTAGGACAGTTCCTTGGCTATTATGGGTCAACCAGGAGCTGTCTCTGTTATCTTTTTGGTGGTCAAAAGGAGCAATCTTAAAGGAAGAGGCATATTAAGGTTAAATAAGGGTCCAGGAAGGCAAGTAAAATGACAAAGGAAGTTAGGGGAGATTATAAATAAATGAAATTTTAGATATAAATATTTTGGAATTGGTTGAGAAAGTATTTGAAAGCCAAGTTTCTATTTAGAGATATTAAAATGTATTTAAAATATAGTTTTATTAATAATTATTATAATTATTATTTTATACATCACTTTTATTTAGATAAGCAAATAACTAAATATTATAAAATAACATTTTAAACCTAAATAAAATATTCTTGTACATTTCCCTTGAATTTGCATTCTTTTTTTGTAATGAACCTAAAAAACCATTTGCCAAATTACAAAATAAGCATTTCTACCCTTCGATTCGATGACAGCAGCGAAATTAATAGTGCCAGCCATTATTTTCCTTTTTTTTTAACTTTTCATATTCAAATTACATTCCAAAATTGATTAATGGGTGAAAAAATTTGCATAGGGATGCGTTGTGCCATATGTGAGGAGGCTTAATTAAGGCAGGGGCACCAGCGAACGCATCCCCGAATCCCTGAATGCATTCACTATTCTCGCAGGCACGCGATGCAGAATATTCCGATGGACAGATGGGCAGCAAAGGACACCCCCACACATCGGATCAGTATGCTAATTTGTCCAGAATTCGTGGCATTACCACGCGACAAGGACACACCGCACGCGATAAAGTCCGCGGCTAGTTTTCGTTCCTAATCAAGATCGGGCTAAAATTAGAGCACTAAAAGGAGCGACCAGAGAGGGAGGGAGGGAGGGGAGTGAGTCTAAAACGGGAGCACAGTATTTCGCGCAGCTGTGACTCTAAATTAAAATGCATTTTACGCAACTGCTCCTCGACGAGATCCGGGTTATAGATCCTGCAGCTGTTTCCCCTCCCCCTCTCGTATTATTTCCCATTTTCCGTATTTTCCTAATGGCACGCTCTCAACACTTGAAAAGGACACCCCCGCCAGGACCGGTTACTCCTGGGTTTTTCGTGGAAATTTACGCATTTTCATGCTCGACTACCGTTGAACAGAGAGGACGGCCGAAAATAGATTAGCCGCTCTCAAAGGATATTGAACTCGAAACTGGAAAGTGCCGAAAGGGACTCGGTTCAAGGACTCGGCTGTGGGTCAGTTGGACAATCGCCGAGGGGCGCGCGTGCCACGATCAGAGTGGCCAGGATAATTGCCTCAAGTGCCGACAGATTGATGGTTCCGTTGGTCCTCTGCCAGGATATATTTCAATTGTCGGCGAAGCCTAATGAGTTGTAAAATGTTGGTTTAATAAATGAAAAAACATAAGCTGCGAAATTTTGTTTAATTTTACCTTCATATTCGAATTTATTTAAGAATATTTTTCATTTCATTTCATCATTTCATTTTCATTCCTCTATATAAGAGGTCCATCAAATTAAGAACTATTAGAAAACACATAAACCATAGTACATAAAATAATAAAATAACATAAATTTACATTGTTTAGTTGTTTTAATCATTCTATTTATAAATATAAATCATGTTTCGATTATTCGAAAAAGAGCTGGTATAAGTGTATCGTTTCAGAATGAGCATATTTCGAATGTGACAATAAATAATTAATCTATATTTAAAAATGTCAATTTTATTTACAAATTGCAGGTACTTTTTGGTCACAATATATAAAATTTTTAACGATGAATGATTTTATGATTGAATGAATTATCCCTTTACGTATTTAAGCTTTGCCCTTTCCTCCAGATGACACCTCAGGCTGCGCCAGCAGAAAAATTTGAAAATTGCCGAAATTCCGCCAAATTCAGCAAAAATGGCGCGAGTGCTGCCACTTTCAAGAAATGTGGCATCGCTTGTCGCTCGCGTCTCATCGATCTGGCATCGCTGGTTGCTCGCGTCTTATCGATCTGGCATCGCTGGTCGCTCGTGTCTCGTCGATCTGGCAACGCCAGTCGCCCGCGTCTCAAAAGTCTGGTAGCGCCAGCCAATGCTGCCAGACTTTTGAGACGCGAGGGACCAGCTATGCCAGATCGATGCACGAAACATCGATGATTTCGAAAATTTGAAAAATATCGATGCATCGATGTTTTCATCGATGTTTTTGCACCTCTAACGCTGATTCTATATTGCTAATTCCGATTATCGCAAATTTCGATCGTGCGCGACCTGCGAGTTGCGTGTTCTGTATTTAACCCTGCCCACTGTGTAATAAAGCCGGAATCCACTCCGAGCCATCGGACATAGAGTAAATCGAAGGAAAAACCATTTGGCCAGACGTTCCGTTCTCCCGTGTTGTGCGCGTGTTGTGTCCGTGTGTCCATTGTGCGTGTTTTGTGTCGCGGTGTGTGTGCCAAGTGGTCAAGTGTGCGTGTGCGAGGGGTGAGCGGGGCAGCCACAACAGTCGCATTTTCGCAAATATTTGCGACATTTCAGTGTAATGGCATCAAGCGGCCAGCAACTGATGGCCGATTCACCAGCCTGCAGCAGCACGGACGGATCTCCGCTGGCCAAGAAGCGAAGATTGGAGCTGGCAACGGCCGAAAACGAGGAAGCCGGCGCTGCGACGAGCAGCAGCAACAACTACGAAAATCACGACAAAGCAGCAGGCGGCGTTGACATTTCGAGCGAGACAACAATAGAGCAGCAGCTGGAACTGTGTGTATCGTCGTCCACCTCTGACACGTGTGCCCTGAATGCGACGACGAGGCGAGCGAACGAAACAGCGGCGAAAGCGAACAGCGACGACGTTAGTACTTCGTCAGCAGTGAAAAAGGAAAGTAGCAAGCGCCCGGAGAAGCGGAATAACCTGGACATCGAAGCCTCCTCCTCAGCCAATTCAAGCTCCTCCAGAAGCAGCTCCAGTACCACCACCACCGCCGCCGCCAACAACAACGTCAGCTCCAGCAATAGCAACAACAACAACAGCAACAGCAGCAGTAATAGTCGGCATTTAGGAGGTAGTAGCATGGCTGCCAATAATGCCGCCTCTGGCGGAGACATCGATGAGTCGCTGTACTCGCGCCAATTGTACGTCCTCGGCCACGATGCCATGCGCCGGATGGCCAACTCGGACATCCTGCTCTCTGGTTTGGGAGGACTGGGACTGGAGATAGCCAAGAATGTGATTCTGGGCGGTGTGAAATCGATCACCCTGCATGACACAGCAACTTGTGGGGTATGTGTGTTCCATTACGCAGCAGTGGAAGCGGCGGTGACGGCGGGGGGGAGTGTGGCGAGAAAATCGATAATTTTCCTTTGACAAAGCGGAGTGCGCGGGAAATGCTCAGAGAAAAATCAAATGGGGGGTGCCAACCCTGGCATTGCGATTCATACGCGGTCGCTTTTCCAGAGATTTTCGCGCGAAATTAGGTTAGGTTAGCTTCTCGGTTCTAGCCTTTTCGGTTGCAAAAAAGAAAGAAAAAAAAAGAAGTGTGTGTAATTCGCTTTTCTTTCTTTTTCTATTTGCGTCAAAAAGTCTGCGCCATGCGAAAAGTGTGCGAACGAGACCACTATAGAGTGTTGAAAGTTTGCGTGTGTGTGTGTGTGTGCGAGCGCATAGCGGTCTGGAATTGTTTTTGCATTCCGCTTTGCTGCCGTCTTTCGCTTTTGTTTTATACTTGGAAACGCAACAAATACTCTTTTGTTAGTCATAACCGCCGCCCCGTCGCCCCCTCCTCCTTCTCCTCTTGCCGCTGGCTAATTTCATCACCAGAATGCAATTTATTAATTTTGTATTATAATTCTGTATTTGTTGCAGCTCCAAGACTTGTCGTCGCAGTTCTATCTCACCGAGGCCGACATCGGCAAGAACCGTGCGGAGGCCTCTTGCTCCCAGCTCGCCGAACTAAATAACTATGTGCGTACGCTCACGCACACGGGTCCCCTTACGGAGGACTTCCTGCGCCAGTTCCGCGTCGTGGTGCTCACCAATTCGGATGCCGCCGAGCAGCAGAGAATTGGCCAGTTCGCCCACGACAATGACATTGCTTTGATTATCGCCGAAACCCGCGGCCTGTTCGCCAAGGTGTTCTGTGACTTCGGGGACAACTTTACCATCTACGATCAGGATGGCGCCCAGCCGGTGTCCACCATGATTGCCAGCATTACCCACGACGCTCAGGGAGTGGTCACGTGCCTGGATGAGACCCGTCACGGCTTCAACGACGGCGACCACGTCACCTTCTCTGAGGTGCAGGGTATGCAGGAGCTCAACGGCTGCCAGCCCATCAAGATCACTGTACTGGGACCCTATACCTTCAGCATCGGCGACACCAGCAAGTTTGGGGAGTACAAGAGCGGCGGCGTGGCCACGCAGGTGAAGATGCCCAAGACGGTCAGTTTCAAGCCCCTGGCGCAGGCCACCGAGGAGCCCGAGTTCCTGATTACCGACTTTGCCAAGCTTGATGCGCCTGCCACCTTACATGTGGCATTTAAGGCGCTATCCTGCTATCGCAATGCCCACAACGGAGCTTTGCCGCGTCCTTGGAACGACGAGGATGCCAACAATTTCCTGCAGCTGTGCAAGGACAGCAGTAGTACTGATATCGACGAGAAGCTGGTGCTACAGTTCGCCAAGATCTGCTCGGGCAACACATGCCCGCTGGATGCGGCCATTGGCGGCATTGTGGCCCAGGAGGTGCTCAAGGCGTGCAGTGGAAAGTTCACTCCGATCTTCCAGTGGCTGTACTACGATGCCCTGGAGTGCCTGCCAGCAGAAGGTGTGCAGGAGGCGGACGCCCAGCCTGTGGGCTCACGCTACGATGCCCAGATTGCCATTTTCGGCAAGAAATTCCAGGAGAAGCTGGCCGATTCGAAGTGGTTCATTGTTGGAGCCGGTGCCATTGGCTGCGAGCTGCTGAAGAACTTTGGAATGCTTGGCCTGGGCGTGGGCAAGGGCCAGATCTTCGTCACCGATATGGATCTCATTGAGAAGTCGAATTTGAACCGACAGTTCCTGTTCCGCCCACACGACGTGCAGAAGCCAAAATCGTTGACAGCGGCCGATGCCATCAAGCGCATGAATCCCGAAGTAAATGTCACGTCCTATGAGCTGCGCGTCGGCGCTGAAACCGAGAAGGTCTTCTCCGAGGATTTCTTTGGCAAGTTGGACGGTGTGGCCAATGCTTTGGATAATGTAGATGCTCGTATCTACATGGATCGCAAGTGCATATTCAACCGCATCCCGCTGGTCGAGACCGGAACCCTGGGCACCCTGGGCAACGTTCAGGTGATCGTACCCTTCTCCACCGAGTCGTACAGCTCGTCTCAGGATCCCCCAGAGAAGAGCATTCCGATTTGCACGCTGAAGAACTTCCCCAATGCCATTGAACACACTCTGCAGTGGGCCCGCGACGCCTTCGAGGGTGTCTTCAAGCAGAATGCCGAGAATGCGGCTCAGTACATAAGCGATCCGCAGTTTGTCGAGCGCATTGCCAAGTTGCCAGGCATTCAGCCCCTCGAGATTCTCGATTCCATCAAGGTGAGTTTGGGTTTAATTGGGTTTATTTGCGACGATTAATATATATATATATCTCCCCTACAGAAAGCCTTGATCGACGACAAGCCAAAAAGCTTTGCTCAATGCGTGGAGTGGGCCCGTTTATATTGGGAGGATCAGTATGCCAACCAGATCAAGCAGCTGCTCTTCAATTTCCCACCCGATCAGATCACCTCCAGCGGTCAGCCGTTTTGGTCTGGACCCAAGCGCTGTCCCGATCCCCTGGTCTTTGATGTGAACGATCCCATGCATCTGGATTACATCTATGCGGCAGCTAATCTAAGGGCAGAGGTTTATGGCATTGAACAGGTGCGCAATCGCGAGGCGATTGCCGAGTTGGTGCAACAGGTTAAGGTGAGTGTTTTTGCATGAAATTCAATAGGAAGCCATCTCTGAATTTCTTAATTTTGTTGTAGGTGCCAGAGTTTAAGCCACGTTCGGGCGTTAGGATCGAGACTAATGAAGCTGCAGCCGCCGCCGCGGCCAACAACTTTGATGATGGTGAGGTGGACCAGGATCGCATGGATAAGATCATTACAGAGCTGCAGAAGAACGTCGACAAGAGCGGAAAGATCACGCCTCTGGAGTTTGAGAAGGACGACGACAGCAACTTGCACATGGACTTCATTGTGGCCTGTTCGAATCTGCGAGCCACAAACTATAAGATCCCACCGGCCGATCGTCACAAGTCTAAGCTAATTGCGGGTAAGATCATACCCGCCATTGCCACCACAACATCGGTGCTCTCCGGCATGGCTGTGCTGGAGGTGATCAAGCTGATTGCCGGCCACCGCAATCTCGACCAGTTCAAGAATGGCTTTGTCAATCTGGCGCTACCGTTCATGGCCTTCTCGGAGCCGCTGCCCGCCGCCAAGAACAAGTACTACGGCAAGGAGTGGACGCTGTGGGATCGCTTTGAGGTTTCTGGCGAGCTGTCGCTGCAAGAGTTCCTCACCTACTTCGAGGAGCAGGAGAAGCTGAAGATAACGATGCTCTCACAGGGCGTTTCGATGCTGTACTCTTTCTTCATGCCCAAGGCCAAGTGCTCGGAGCGCCTGCCGCTGCCCATGTCGGAGGTGGTGCGTCGCGTGTCCAAGCGCCGCATTGAATCGCACGAGCGCTCGCTGGTGTTCGAGATCTGCTGCAACGACGTCGACGGCGAGGATGTGGAGGTGCCCTACGTTCGCTACACGCTGCCCTAAGCCCATATATATTCTTAATTTAACCATTAAATTATTTTATGATCACGTTTTTGTCGTTTGGAGACACGCGCGCACTCGCACGCGCGCACCTCTAAACAGAAATGAAATGTCTTTGAATTTTAAGTTAAATCAGAATACCACAACCCGCGGGATGGCAACCCAGATCTAGAAATTATCTATATATATATATATTATATTGTGTGTGTATCCTCTAAGGAATGGCAAATGAATTCGCAACATACGAAAATACAAAGACTCGACTTAAAGCAAAAAAACCTAACTGCATCTGAAGAAACTCTCTGCTCAGCATAGTTGTAAACGAATGAGAATGAAGAAATTACGTAGCGGAGGCACTGGAGGCGAACTTGAATCGCATTGAGTAATTGAAAAATTGAAAATTGAAAATTGTGAACTATGAATTGGAAACTGTTCATTCAGCCCGGCAGAAAATGTTCACATTTCACTCATATATTTTTTTTATATGAACATATAAACTAATTACATCATTGTATTAAACAAAAGAAGAAAAACCGAGAGAGAAAGCGAATGAATAAAGCTGTATATTTCATATGGTAATCGCAACCCGCGAGTTGATGATGATGATGTCTTGGGCTAATTTCGTTTATCACTTGGTGGCGTTTCAGTAATCCCATTTCCCCAGCGCCAGTTGCAAACTTGAAATTGTAATGCATACTGCACAATAAGTATCTATCCATACGCTGCTGCTGCCAAGTCAGTCAAGTCAGTTGGCAGAAAGTTACGTGACACAATTAAATATTTTATGCCCTCTCAAGACGTTTATGCCACTCGCACTCCCAGGAGGTGGATGCTGCTGCTGCTGCTGCTGCTGATGCCGCTGCTCCTGCTGCTGCTGCTGCTGCCACCAAAGTGCAATTGGCAAGTGCCGTAAAGTTGCGATGCAGCCGGAAGGCTCCGGCTGCGGAGGCGGGTGGCGTATTATAATTAAATATTACACGCAATGCAACTGAAGTATGGCCAAAGTTATGCAGCTCTGCGTCTTCCTCTTGGCCTTCTGTGGCTTTTCCTGAAACTTGCTTAAATTATGCAGATAATGAAACAAACAGGAGTGGCGGGGATGTGGGGATGTGTGTGAGGGGATTTCAGACATGGCCGAAATGGATAGACACGGGAATCCCCACAGAGCTACGGGAAGAAGGCTTTGCATCTACTTTTGGTAAAGTACTTAGCCAGTTTTGGGCAGGCTAATCAAAGTTAACGATCGTCCTTTTGTCTTGGTAACTAATCATTTTGTGATTTTCAGCACAAGTTTAATGGGTTTCCTGGCCGTCTAATGCAGAGTTTTGAGTTTAACTTTAATTATTTTAAATAATTATGTTAATGAGTTAATGGTTACCTTCTGTTTGTACACATGTCCTTGTAAATGGTGTTCTAAGAGATAATTACTATTTTAAATGATTGTTTATTAAATTTCAAAGATTTAATTTGACAATTCGCTTAAGAATCCATAGTAAATAGTCGTGAATAGGTTAATTAACTTATCTTATTTAATTTTATCACCAGAAATTATAAAATCAGACCTAAAAACTTTAGAATCATTTATTAAAATGGGAATATTCCTTTACTAACCCCTTGAGCCTGCCAGTAACTTCAGAACTTTGTATTTCCTTAAAAATGTTAACTAAAAGTACTAAAGTACTTACTGCTCTTGTTCCATTCAATCAATTATTTATAGATCTTAATTATTTATTAATTCATTTGATTGAAATTCCTTTCATGCATCATATTAGCCATTAAAATGTGAATTTTCCCTCAAACCTCATTTAAAAAGAAAATAGATAATGTAAAAATATATATTAATTTATAATTTCTTTGTTGTCATTATAGCTTTCTGCGTAATTCGTACGGATGAGCCACCAGCAGATGCAAATCTCTGCCTGCCCTTCTTTTATTTGTTTAACGTGAAAGAATATAGTGTGCGTCAGGCAGCTGACAAGCGCCGCAAAACCCAGAGAGGCTGTTGACTCATGGGAAAAAAGAGGGTCGCTACATCGCTGGATCTCTTTATATTTTTGGAGAAGCACTCACCCATGGAACCGCTTTCAGGTGTGAACAAAAAACACTCGACAGCAAAATTCATATGGCAAAACACTCGTAAATTTCAAATCGACTTTCAGGCTTATCTCGACTTCTGATCGAGCTAATGGGTCCGCGAGTTTTATATCCCCCATGAGTTCGCCCCAGGGAAGGGCATTAGCAGTTCGAACAGCTGAAATTTTAAAGTCTTTTGTTTTATTCCCACAACCTGTTGGCTAATATCCAAAAAAAAACAAAATTGCGGCTTATTTGTCATGCAAATCGGATGTGGAATTTTAATTTGTACTTGCTGCCATATTAATTTTACTCCCTTTGCCATTGAGTGAGTGAATTCAATAAATTCTCAGTTGGCCGTGTGACACTTTCCGTGCGATAATGAGCCACAAAACTCCGCCGAATGTGATTAATGAACATGTTAAATGGAAATCATCGTGAAAAGGTGACGGTGGAGGAGGTGGCGTTTTCCAAATGGACACATCAAGGCGAGAGGCGAGAGCAATGCTCGTAGCCAGGGAAAATCGGAGTGCATTGGATGCATATTTTAATTAATTACTCGGATACAGAGATGCATCTGCCTGTTCTGGGGGGTTCTGAGTGGGGAGGAAGGTCAATTGGGCTGGCATTTCCTGTCCATTTGAAAGCGACATTTGGCCACAAGCCGTCATGCGTCATCCGAGAAAGTTTTGGCGCTGTGTAAAACACAATTAGTAATTGCTTTGATTTCCTGTCTGAGGAGGAACGTGTTCGATTTTGCGCACTTGGGAAATGGTAGTATGTTAATCGCATGTCCGACCACCGCTGGCTACATGTGCCCACTTCCATTTTAGATCACCTGAACAAGCGCCTTGAATTGAGTCACACAGAGATTGCACAATGGGAAGAGAGATCTGACTGAGGCAGGCGTACACAGGAACTACACGGTTTGTTTTGTAAATTGGAATAAGAAATTATTTTATACATGAGGTATTACTATAATATTTTTATTATTATTATAAAATCTTGATATTTTCATTTATTGCTTATTTTTTGTTACATTTTCCTTAGGTTCGAGATGACACCCAGGAATTCTTCAAGTGCATTCACAGGAACCAAGTGTATGGAACGCATGCATATAAATAAATAACTTTCGCCATATCGGTCAGACGTCCGTGCTCTCCCGCCCACACATTTAATACAACATTATATGTATACCCATACCCCCTACTTGTACATTATGCTTTCGGCCATCGCCAGACGACACTTGTCGTTCTCCATAATTGATTTCTCACGAAATGCACCCGGCAATTCGAAATCGAGGCCTCTTTTGGATGGAGATACAGACACAGCACATATAGATACAGCTACAGATACTACTGGACGTCGGAGAGACGCAGTTGGATGGGGAAAACTGGCACTGATATGCTTATCAGCCGAGAAGAGTGTATGCATTCGCGGAGAAATGCAATAAACAAGATAATGCCCCACTGAGTCACTGACATCAAAAGTTACTAACCTTCCTTACTTATGTTATGCTATGGTCGATCCATCCGTTCATTATCAGCGTGTTTTTCCATTCGCAGGAAGTGGGTGGCATGATAACGCCATTCGTTGGACGATCCTGACCATGGTAAGCGGGGAATTTTACTATATTTCGGAATGATACATTGACATTTTCACCTAAAAGTTGCGTAAGCATACCCATTGAGACATGAGTAGTATTATTGATTTGATAAGATATGATTTCCTTAACGTCATAATATTTCCGTGTTCTTACGCACCTTTATGGGGATTGGCCATGTGTAATTTCGTTTATATTGGGGTCAAACATAAATTATTATACAATAAATAATAATTGCATTAAGTTCTTAAGTTCCTCTTTACATAATTTATAACACAACACTTCCGATGTCTCATACGCACCTTTTGTGGGCTTTTTACTAATTTCATTTCTACTTTTTTGTAGGTCAACTGCAAAGCAAAAATCGGTTTTGCATTCAATTTCGTGTTCAATTAGCACTTGAACCCAAGACCTCTCTCCGTCTGAGTTCAGAAATTGCCGGCAAGCAGTTTTGGATATCTGTGGGGTTTACAGTGCTTGTCGTTGTTTTAAAGCCCGATTTTATAGTTTGAAAACCATATAAAAATATAATAATAATAATACATAAATAAATAAAATAGAATTTTATAGTCAATGGTAAACTTGGATATGAAATATCATAAATACAGGAGCTTATAAAGAGTATTTATTATAATATAATTTTTATATTTGAAATAAAGCTTGGCTTGTTGATCTAATTGTGAAAAGTTTTTGGCTTAAAACTAAAATATTCTTTAAAAAAATACTGATCATATTTTTAAGAGTTCTTTTTATGAAACTCAGTGTAAGGAACCTATCTTTGGTTATTGGTTTACTCCTATCACACGCAAGCTTCTTGGAATAGTCATCAATATACTACAAGATCAACTTGTATCTATTGTAGATTGGTTATGATTAAGTGACAATAAATTGAATTTAAAATGGGCAATGAGCACGATGATCCTCCAAAACAAACAAGGCATCAACTAACGTAACAAGTTTATTTCCAGCTTGGTTGTATTACAAAATTTATGAATGGGTTTTGGGTTTTCCTTAAAAGTTTATTTCGTTGATAAAACGAGTATGATACAATCGAGTTTTAGGGTGAGTAATCGGTCAACGGCCACTATTCATTCGTTCGTGAGTAAATTGATTAGACGTCCATTTAAAAATAAAATAGGATCGGTTAATGAGGCACAGAGAGAAATTTTAATTAAATTTGGAATATACATAGATCCTCTTGTACCTTAAATAATAATATTTATTATTCGAATGTTATAAAAAAAGTGCAAATATTACATTTTAATTTATTTCAATGTTGTATTTTATAATACTTAAAAAATAATTATATCTTTTATTAATTCAGAAATAAAGATTTAAATATGACTTAAATTGATTTATGAAATTGAATTGTATTTTAAATTATTAATTTCGCGCTGTGTGATCTTTATTCGTGTTTTCAAAGGAAACTGGACCATCAATCAGTATTATTAACCATCTGCTTTGTATCTATTGTGCAATCGCTGGAGTGGCGCCAATCTTGACACAAACGTGTTAATACCGACACTTTTTTAGGTAGCATAAAAAGCATAATAGATAAAAAATTATAAAAAAAAGAAAAACAGACACCCACAACGATCATTGTTGCTCTTTAATTTTTTAAAAGAGAAAGAAAAGATTATTGAAAGAGCTTAGAATTACAAGCAGTTTGAGGGATCTTATCCTTAGGTGATATGGGAGTTACAACTGTTTGGCTTCCCAGCAACACCCACTGTGATCATGGGCTCTTTAGCTCTCTTAAAAATCAAGCAAAGAGAGAGTGAAATAAGTTGAAGTTGAAGTTATTTAAAATCCACAAACGGTTCTCGTTTGCTCCATAGCGAGGAGTTGGTGGGGGGTCCTTATCCTTCGCCGATCTCGTCGTCTGAACACTCAGCTCCCCAGCAATGATCACCAGGCGCTCCTCTCTCGCTCGTACCGCCAACTGCCACCGCGGAGAGCGCGACCGAAGAGAGGCAGTGGCTCTTTGTGCCGCAACTGGCCTGGCATGGCATGGCGCTCAAAGTCGCAGCAAGTCAACAGTCACTGTCGGTCGCGCGAGGCGACTACTCGGCGCGATTTTGAACACAATTCGAAAGCAGAAAACAAAATATCAAGAGGAAATAAATTTACAAAAACAAAATACAGTGAGATTTATGTTTACACGAAATACGAATAAAGAGAGGCACCCACTTCTTTTGTAAGGCGAACAAAGCGTGGCGAGGACCGGGACTTCGGGAACTGCGGGATTCGGTATCGGGATTGCCTTAAAAAAAAGGTTAAACGCTAACGAACAACAAAAGCCAGTGCATCTTCCTTTGTAAATGCATTGCGTGCTAATTAATTGTGTTTTTTTACACAAAGCTAATGTGTCTTTGATAGTGCCACCACCACTGTCTTGGGAAATTTAAACGCACCCTCGCACCCGTGCTCCTGTTTGCCACCCCCCTCCACCCACATTGCGTATGCGTCATATGTAAAAGAGGGAAAAAAAGGGCCAAAAAGGAGAGAGAGAGAAAGAAAGTGCCAGTGAGAGTGAAAGAGAGAGCAGTGCTACCAAAAGAAGCAGTGGCCACAACAAACACTAGAATTAGCAGCACAAAACAGACTAGCGGTTCAAATTTTCATTCTTTTGTTGCCTCTCCTGCAGCTGTTTATGCTGCCGGCTATTTGTGTGTCCGCCACTGCGCATGTGTGTGTGTGTCCGTGAGTGTCAACCCCCGCGTGGAAAGTTCAATTCCCCCTCCCTCCCCTCTGACCCTTTACGACAACGAATTAATTAAGCCGCAAATAAGAAAAAGAAGAAGAAAACGTAACGAAATAGTTATCCACGGATCCCAAATGATCGTCGAGTGAAGGAAAAGTGCAAAGTTCTCTGTCTTCTCAATCGAAAAGCAAACCAGAGAAGAAGAAAAAGTAAATAAAAAAAAAGTAAATAAAATGTGGTCCACATGTGTCGCCGGCCTGTGTCGGCTTGGCGTCTGGCTCTCACTCGTTTTGCTGGTCACCTGCATCCAGGATCTGCCACCCCTGCGAGAGGAGCATCACCATTACCATCAGAATATGCACATGGATCTGCCACCTACAATCGAGCAGCAGGATATGCGGTTGCACAAGTCCTCCGGCAGAGCCAAGAGCGCCATCTCTGAGGATACCATGGTGAGTTTCAAAGGGATGGATAAGTATCTTTGAGATACTATTGAGAGAGAACTTAAAGATAGTATTTATTTATAATTATTGCGTGCAATTCACTATAGTTTTCAGCTAGGTTAGCCTTTATCGTGACAATTATAACCTTATTTTAGCCACCATTTTATCTGCATATTAAGAAAAAATTTCTATAACCAGATAATTCATATATGTAAGTAAGTGTAAGTGGGTTCCAGTTCGAAATTAGAGTTTATAAAATTATTTTTAAAGGTTTTATTTGCTGCATTCTCAAGAGCAAACTCATTTCAATTCATAAATTTACATAAATTTCCTATATTTATTCAGACATCCATATTTGAATAAAAATTCCCTATAATTACATAAATTTCATCACACAGAAACAACAAAATTATATTTCACATCTATTAAAACAATGTGTTACCCGATTATAATTTGTTTAAAAAATCATTTAATCAATTTGAATACACATTTATTCTCATAATTAATGCTCAAATAAACTGAATCCATACATCATTGATGATGCTCGCTTAAACATTGTTTGACACAATGGCCCAAAGCCAATAAAAAGTCATCAATTATTAACTTTTGAACTCCCAGTGCCCCTTTGAGTGCAGCATATGTTTGTTTGCATAAAGACCTGAATTGGCAACAAAAATAGCAACATTAATTACCACGGCTTTTACATATGGACATACAAACATAATAAACCAATATGAATAAAGCAAAAGAAGCCAAAAGAAAATCCCCAAACGTTCCATATGCATCCGCAGACGAAGGAAAAAGACAGCGAGAGAGTTCGGTAGCAAGCAGCTGAAAATGAAATCAGCATAAAGAAGGAGAATTTTCCATTGCAGTTGCAGTGGCAGTATGCAGCTTCAGATACTCAATCCGTATCCGCAGCAACAAGGGGTCGAAGGGGCTGCGCACCATCGAGATAAGGCCCCCCAGTCGCTCCCGGTTCTGTCCAGTGTACAGATGCTGCTGCCTGCTTATGCTGCGGCGGCTGCTGCTGCTCATGCCTATGACCCCAAAATCCCAAAATGGTCTACATATACAGGCACAGTGTGTGTCATAGATAGCAACCTTGATGGGGAAACTGGTTCTTAATTAATAGATATTTCTTTAGATGAAATTATGAGGTCTTAAAAAATATATAAAATTATCTTATCAGTTAAAGTTTGTATAGTTTTGGAAAGGTTTAAGTATACTCTTCTTAAGATTAAAGTTTTCTGTGTATAAAATATTAGTTAGATAATTATTTAAATATTTTTTAAAAGCAGTTTTGTAAGTTAACAAAATTTCAGGAAGACTTAAAAAGTAAAATATGATCAATTACAAGAGTGTACCTTAAAACTTTAAATACAAATTTACAAAATGTATAAAAAATACCTGAATGACTGTCAGTTAAGTGACTGTTAGACTTAACGGGAAGTTCCCACTTCTACCACTTTAACCACATATTAAAAACTGATGAAATAAATCCTATGAATCACTATTTGGTAAAAACCATTTAACTTTCACTTCATAAAATATTATATAAATATAGTATTTATTAACCTGAATAGTTTTTTACTCCCTGGAACCCACTGTACATATGTGTGCTCATTCAGATGCCCCGAGATGGGGGCCACCAGTCTCGGGTTTGGCCACTGCAGTTCGGAGTGCACAATGCACGCTTATTGTTTGGGGCCATCCACTGCGTCCCATGGCTCTTAATGCATTTGTGGGTCTGCGGTTGCAACTGAGTCGGAGTCGGAGTCGGAGACGGAGATGGAGACGGAGACCAGCCGGAAAAGCCCTCGCGACTAGGACATTTGCCTGTGGATGGCTGTGGTTAATGAGCGCGGGCGCCTTTTTAATCAGAATAACAAAATATGAGCAATTTACTTATTATTGTTCCCTTTTGTTTTCCTTGTTGTGTGCCAAGGAGTCGCGCGCGGTGGCATTCTTGAAGGCGCGCCAGGACATTGAACCCGTTCGCCCGTCGCTGACTCAGCAGTGCCAGACATGCGAGGCAGCCAGGATGAACTATTTATGTACTCCGCCAGTCGGCCATTCAGCCATTCAGGCTACTCCGGACTCCGCACTCCGCACTCCGGTGGGTTTCTGCCACAAGCAGCTTCAACCGAATCTTGGCATTTATTAAAGTGCGAAAATTGTAATTGAAGGGTCTGCGGGAAGGGTTTGGGGAAAAAATATAAAAGATTGAGCGAAGGAGTAAGCAAATAAGCAGGATTTCATAACTATAAGGCAGGTCAGCTTATGTCATATGATTATGTCAATAAGGTTTATATAATAACTAGGTTTAAAATTAATACATTTGCGACAAAACTAGAACAAAACTATCAAAAAATACATTTAATTTACTCAAAGAAAGTGCCTTATATTTATGAAACGCTGTTTTAGGCAAAGAGAGCAGTCGAGGTCGTCACCGAGCCCGCATATTGTTTATTTAGTAAGGATATCGGAAGCGATGGATGTCCTCGCTTCATACAGCTGCCCGCTGGATGAGCTGGGCCAACATATGCCATATAATGATAGGTATATGTATATACATTTATATATATATATATATATATGCATATATAGAACACTATACATGGGGGCTATATATGAGTGAAATCGAAAAGAAAAGAACTGAGTCCCGAGACAAACCGAGTTGGATATCGTCGCGACATCGAGTTGAGTTGAGTTTCTCTCCGGGATGGGTTGTGAGTTGTGTTCCAGTGTCGCCAGCTAGGCGCTGATGCCATGGAGCAGCTCTCCCGGTTCAATAAACGCACTCATACACACACCCTGTTGTGGCACACTCGCACACCCCACACACACTCTTCCCGAATGGTTGGCATACACTCACGCACTCGCGCTTATGAGTGGCGTGTAATCAAATAAATGATGAAAACGGAGCCAAGACGCAGAGGAAGATGCCAGTGCACATGGAGAATAGGTTGAGATAGTTTTGTGTTTTTTAATATTTAGGGGGTTTTTTGGTTTAAAGAAATACCCCAGAAGTTGGCTTTAGGATGCGGTAATCATGAAACTAGCTTACTAAGAAATATGGCATTTCTTTCCATTAATTTAATTAATTTTGAGCATAAATATAACAAAGATTTATTAATAATTGTGAATTTGAACAATTAATAAATGTAAGATCACTTAAAATAAATAAATATTAGCATAAGAAGCTTAGTTATGGATTCAAGATATTTACTTAGCATTTTTCAATAGTTAAAACTTTGATAAATTTAATAGAAACCTCTAAATTCATAATTCAGTAGAAAGAAATTGTGTTAAATTAATAATTTAATGAATAAGTAATTACTGTGAGTTTTTTGTTCATCGTGTAGCTGTTGTTCTTGGCTGCAGGGTTCTCGATATGAGAAAGGAAGGTCTGGGGGGGAGGTGTTGAGAAGGCGGGTGGCTGGCAGGGTCACGGCAAGGCAAGGCAAGGCAAGGCACTGCACTGCTCAGCGGTTGCATGCCCCAGCGGAAGTAGTCCGGAAAGTGTACATATATACACACATAGAAAGTGAAGTGAAGTTAACTTATCTGCAGGCACAGCGACACACATGCATTTGCATATTGCCACGCGCAACTCTTCTATATATATTCACTCGGATATATCTGTCTGCAGAAGGGCCTGCCCATATATATATTCTATATCTATATGTAGACTCGAATAAAGTCCCGTTTGCCACTGACACTGAAGACAGAAGACAGAGTGAGCGACCTAACAAACTGTTGCAATTTGCTTTCAAGTTTTCGCAAAATTCTAATTGGCACAACTATAGGAAACAGCAGAAGGAAACAGCGTGCTGTCATCCGCAGACTTTTGGGGGACTTTCAACTGTCGTGTTTGTATTTGTAATTGCTATTTGCGGCCGAGGACTGTCTTTCTTCTACACTCCACATTTAATTTGGGGTAGTTTTCTAATGAATTTGGCTGAGAAGAAAGCACTGGAACAGGAACAGGAACAGGTGTTTCCTGTCCGTCTTAAGAAAGTAATAAAAAAATTATAGATGAATCATTTTAAATTTATTTTGGGGGTGAAAATATGAAACCTGAGCATAAACACCAGCAGCTGTGATTAAAATGCAATCTTTTTATTTTTAATTTTCAATAGAAATTTTAATTTTAATTTTTATTTATACTTTCTTGAGAATTAAATTCCTTCATGCAGCTATCAGTAAAATGTAATATTATTTTTCTTTGTCAATAAAAAAGCAGTTATCAGTAATTGAAATAATTAAATGACTAAAAAAAAATGTGAAACTTTCATTTTACAAAAGAATTAGGGTTTTATATTATATTATAATCCCTTATTTAAATTATTCCAACAAAGAATGCCAATTTCCTTCTTAAATTAAAAGGAATGCCCCATGAATCACTGCCTCACAAAATATAAAATGATGACCCCTACTGAAAAGTTGAAGCCTGGATTTTAAGAAATATTTACAAAGACATTACACTTAATATATAACCCTGTTACTCATTCTTAATTGATCCATTCGCCGAGCCCCCGAACCGGCAGCAAAGAATTCCTCAATATTCATCAAATTCCTCCCCTTTTTCGGAATGCAATTAACGCAGTTGCAGCTGATGGAAGTCATTGTGGACATTTTCGTTGATTGTTTTATGGCTTCCTGGTAGAGTGGGTCTCAAAATCCAACCCTACCCAATCGCCTGTATCGCTTTTATGGCACACTCAAGGCAGGGCAGCGTCAACTCTCTGAAAAAAGACAGAAACAAAAACAAAATCGGCCTTTAATAGGCTTATGACAATTCTTGGAGCGCCAGTTGAATGCACTAAGCGGTACAGTCATAAAGTAGGAGCTCCGATCTGATCGTATAATTATTAAATGCCAACTCCATATACGATATAATCAGAAGCATCAGAAAACAGGAACAACAGACTGACACTGACAGTGAGGGAGTGAAGTCGAGTCGTTTCAGACTTGAAGCAGATTAAATTTGCTGCTATTAATTATCCGGCGACGATTTTACAGGCGCATTATTAAGTCAAAGCTGCTGATTCACGGCTGTTCTGGAACAGAGGGGGAATTTTAATAAATCGGCCAGCACATTAACTTTATTATCAATTATAATAACAGATATTTCCGCTTGAATCGTTGACACAACACCGCTGCCCGAGCAGTTTGCTTCGAATAAATTTACATTTTTTTTTTAAAGGTAATTTGTCAGTGAATGAATGTGACTCTGCGTGTGGGTCAATCCACTCACAAAAACAGCCGCTTGACACCTGTTTTATAGGTGTTAATGAGACTTGCCCCAGGTCTCCAACAGAAATGATTCGAGAGTAGGAAATCCCTGAGCACACATTAAGTCAGTGACTAACAGAGAAAAGATTGTTTTGCTTGTCATGTAGGTAGAAAATTAAAGATTTTTTAATTTGACGGCGAATTAAAGATTTTACTTTGATTAAATGATTCCTTACTTGGTATTTAATAAGTGTTTTGTATTGTATTTTTTCAAAAAGCTTTTATATCTGGCATTTAAATAGATTTATTATTTTTTAAATATTTTTTTGTTGTTATTTGCTACTTTCCATTTTATAATTCTGCAGTTTTCTTTTTTTCATTTAAATCTCTTAAATAGCCTTAATGTCCAACCTTCTGTGGCATACAAATCGCTTCATTATCCTTTTTAATTTAAAAAATACTCATTGCTGTTTAGTAATATATGTTATTTGCTACTCCCTATTTTTTAATTAGAATATTTTCTCAATGGTAATCACAATTTGCCACCGCTTTTTCCTGCAGACTTTGTACCCACAAAAAATAGTACAAAAATGCGAAAAAATATCCTGTGCAAAGCCAAAAGGACTCTGTTCACTGGCACCCCCTGCCGGGCAGTCATGCAACATGCACATGCATTTACCTGGCTAAAAAAGCTTTTTTTATTAAATTTCGCTTTCAATACAGAGAGTGCTGCAGGTGGAGGTGGAGATGCAGTCGCCGCTGGTTCGTTTTCTATTTATTTTTTTAATTGTGTCACGTAGGGAACTGCATTCGGCTATAGAAAAAAACCAGCTGCCTTTTTAGCTTTGCTTGCTCTGCCTGTAAAACAAAAAATAGGTAAAAAATAAACTATGTACATCTGATACGTGTTTGTGTGTTGCACGGATTTCATACGATATTTGTGCTGCTCTGCACGCATTGAAATGCAAAGAGCGGAAAAATTTTCGAGCCGAGCACAAGAACAAATAATGCCCAATTTGCATTGGCAAAAGAGTGGAATACAAAAGCATCGCTAATACCAGCTTCTGTGGCAGGAAAAACTAAACGAAATGTGGAAAAAATCAAGGTTTTTAAGGGTTTATATTGGAACTATAATCACCTGTTATCGGGGTTTATTGTAGAAATATTAATATTAATTTTTGAGACTTCATAAAGCTATGTATAATAGGTTTTTAATCATAATTCTATTATTTCTTATCAAGATCTTAAAGAAAAGAATTTTAGACATTGAATAATAAAAAATAATTATATCTTTTCTAATAAAATTAATTAAAATGAACAATAACCCTCAGGTAATTTTGCTGTTTTACTTTTTCCATATAACCAATTAAAGTACCTCACAATGACACGTCATCGAAATTAAAACGTGCTCGTTTCAGCTAATGTAACGTTAAACAAGGCATTGTAAATAGGAAGCATTTCCATTTATTTATACATTCGAATTATATACTTAATTAAAAGCTGATAACACACACACACACATCAAAAAATAAAGATCGTTGCATCAAAAAGGAAACACTCAGCTGGGCGATAAGACAGACAGAAGCCGCCCGATTTCCATTGTTGTTTGTTGTCTTATTCATTAATTTTATGTGCCATTGATTGATTTTTAATGTCATTTGGGGAAGGGGAAAAAACAGACAGAGGCAGCACCCGAAAGAGAGAAAGAGAGTGAAAGAGGATTGAAGTGTTATCGTCTGGACGACCCACGCTGCGTATGATTGATGCATTTATGTTGATTTTTCTTCGCTTTCCGCTCCTCGCATGCATTTTATGCATTTTGCGTATATCCGCTGCATCATTATGGCTGGAGTACCCACAAATATGAGACATTTGCTGTGCATACAAAATTTTGGACGACAGCTAAGCGAGCTCTCTCTCTCAAGCTCAATCTGCATGCACATTAGCCAATGGAACGCAACGCCAACGCGGATGCGGATGCGGATACAGAGACACCCTGGCGGACATTCTTGAGGACAGACACTCATTTTGTTCTCCGCACAAACTTTGGAGAAATATGTTACCCAATTTTTGGTTAGCAAATTCTATGATTCAGAAAGCGCCAGCAAAAGGAGCAGTAGAAGGTGGCTGGAAGGTGAAATTCTTGATAAATAGGGCAGGAAGCTGGAGAAGAGGAAGGAAAGATGATATAAGTATAGGTCATGAAAGGGAGATATTTCTCAGATTTAATTAAGAAAGCTTAGGTATTCTAAAGAAAAAATACTACAAAGTTACAAAATGGCTTATTAAATATAGAACTTTATTAAAAAAGGATAAGTATACTTTTTTGGAAATTTAAGGTTAAAATAATCATTTTCTTATATTTCTCATACATTTTATTTGATTAATTCACATGTAAATTCTTTTTTTAAATGCATATTTAATAGATTTACAAAGATTCTTATAAAATTCAAAACAATAGCATTTTTAAATAAAAAATTGTCTTAGGTTGTTGCATGAAAAGTAGAAATACAAGGAAACTGAGGTGAAATCAAATCTATTCTAATATTTACCATCTATTTTTTTTAATTTATCTGTAAACTTGACTTTTAACTATACACTTATACAAGTTAATAGATTAAATTTATTTCCATGACTTAATTTGATTTAAACTCCAACTAAAAGCTTAAAGTTTTCCCACCTCACCTCTTTCTTTTTCAAGTTAAAAGTAGGACAAGTAATAATACCTCACCGACTTCAAAGTCCAACCGACATTTTTGCAGATAAATAACCCAGCTATAGCAGATATACATATATATTTATGTTTTTGCCATTCGTGCATATCATTCAAGTGAGTGCTGGTGCTGGGAGAAAAGGAATAATGCATTATCGGAATTGCACAATCGTTATTGTTATGGTGTGTGGAAAGTTTCGGCTTTATCTGCTATGCATTTCACTCAGCCAGAGCTGAAGGATTGAAAGATATATTCTCTTATATACATATATATATATATTTATGCGTGGAGTAAGCTGAAAATATACAGAGAGTCCAGCCATTAGCCAGGGAAACAAGCATTCACACTCCAAGACTTGCATGCAGATTCGCTCGCCTAATGGCAGGAAGAATAAAAGCGCAATAAATCCAAGAGGTTTTCGCTGGCAAAGGCGAAAGGTGGAAGTGCATAAATAAATATATATTTCCCCAAAACCGAAGTCGAATCGAAACAAACCGCTGGCGGAGTTCTAAGAGCACCACTGCAGCACAAAAGAAAAATATAAACAAAATATAAAGCAATTGGATTTGACCCAGATTCATTGCTGCCGTCTGTTTTCGTTGATTTTTTCTTTTTGTTTTTGTGTTATTTGTGTTCCTCCCTCTGAGTTCCCCAACAGATTTTTCGGTTGTGTTTTTTCTGCTCGTATTAATTATCACATTTTTGTGCCTCGACGCGGACTTGTGATTGCAGGGCAGCAGCAGCAGCAGCAGCAGAGGCAACAATCGGGAGCATATAAATACAATTTATATTCGATTTATTTATTTTGTGAGGACGGATGGCGAAGGAGCCCCAAATGCCGGCAAGCACGCGAGCTAACGGCAAATTCTGGTGTTCTGGTGTTCTGCTGTTAACTCCCAGCGAGGGGCATTACTCTTGGTTGTTGTTGGTCCAGAAACCGAATGAAAAATCTTTGACATTTTGGCAGCGGCAGAGACGTTGGAGTCTTGATTCCTTGACTTGATTTTAATGATGTCACATGATGCTGCCGCTGCTGCTGCAGCTGCTTGGATATATTGGCCTTTTCCGCACAACTCAGAACGCAGCAAGCTGAGTCGACTGACATCCAACAAGCAGCAACAATGGCAATGACAACGCCTTTTTTGGGCGACATTTGTGCAGCAAGCAGGTTTCCTTTTAAGCGCTGAATGTGCCATCAATTATGCGGCATGTTGCCCGATCTGAGGCTATAGCTTTGCTTACATTCAGCTGCAGTTAAGGCTTCACGAAAAACGGCTCTGCGATTCAAGCTTCCAGCTTCAACTCCGAAGCCCAAGAAGGTACGAAAGCAACAGCTACAACAGCAGGCCACGTAGGTGTCAGTCACATGTGCACAGAGGGAAAATGAGTGTGAAATATGGAAATATATTTCATATATTACATAAAGAAAAAACAGGAAAGAAAGATTATAGAAGGATCTCTGCTTTTCTTAACAAAATTCTATTGAAAATAAATTTAAGTTTACTTAAAAGTCAGCTTGTGAATCAATTTTCCATAATCAAAGTCTCTCGAAAACATTTTTGATTGTTTATTAAAATCTGGTATTACTTATACTTTAATTACCATAATTATTATGAATAATACATTTTTTTCGCCAGTGTTCACAAAGGTATTACCTGTTTTGCTTCTTTCTCTGAGTCAGCGACATTCCTGTGAAGCTCTTTCTCATCCCGTGTCTCATCTGCGGTTCAGAGTGCACAAATATTGACCAAGTCATTTGGGCTTTCGGGGGTTTTATTTTTCCGCTTGGCCACCTAATTTAGCCACACTCATCAGCAGCAGCGATGCTCCGCTGCTGCTGTTTCAGCTAATTTCATCAAACAGCCAAACGGGTTTTGTGTTTGAGTAATGTATCGCTTGAGCCTAAAAACTTTACCCGGTTATCCCAGCTCTCTGGTCTGGTCAAAATAATAGCTTTTGCAGCAGGTTTATTTCTGGATTTATTTACATAACTCAGCTGGCGCCAAACAACCAGTAGCAAATGTAAAAGATAGTATCTGGTCTAAGTTTATGGAAGATAATTGCAAAGAAGTGTTGGATTGCAGAGGAAGGTTGGGGAAATATCAAGTAAAAGGGGATCCAGTGAGGTCTTGAAAGAGGGATTAAAATGGATGGATATATTATACTAAAAATTCAGTTAATGAATATAGATTTTTATTTTTTAGGAAGTTATCATGACAAACTATGAACTAAGCTGAAAGAAATTTTTTTTTTTAGAAATAAATGACATCTAGGGTTAATATATTTTATCTAAATAGTAAAAATCATATTTAAATTCCCAGAAAATCTACCTAAATAACTAGAATTCTCTCTGGTAACTAATTGGATTTTTTGCTTAGCATCTTTACCCCCTTTTCTTAACCAAAACCCTCCGCTTTACTCACATCTCTTTGGCAAAGAGTTCCCTACAACCGAAGACACTTGTCTTAGCTGACCAAGGGCATAAAGTTGTTGAAAATACGGCATTCTCAATTGAATTATTAAGAGAATTTATGCTTGTTTCCCTGAATCCAGAAGGCAGTAAGCCGATGCCAAACCGCGGGCGGTGGGGCATCGATATATCACTGACCATATCGAGTTGCCGCCGCCTTAATGTTCCGTCTGCAAATGGTCTTAATGTCAGAAGTTAAAACCTTTTTAGACTCGGCTAAAATTTGCATATAATTGACGAGACAGAGAGCCTTCCTGACCGGGCCATATGCTGCAGTCAAGGCGCTGCCTGCCTGCCTGTCCACACATCGATTTCTGTTTATTTAACTGTCGTGGCAAGACATTGAGCGCTGGAAGCTTGGAAGCTGGTGCTTTGTTTTTAAACGGAATGGAACAGAGAGCGAAGCTGGCCGTTGATATAAATAATAATGATTTATTTGTTTATTGCAAATTGCTCTCGGGCAACAATGCGTAGTTAATCAAGAGTGCAGTTCAGTGCAGCGTCGCTTTGCCTTGGCATCCCAGAAGGAATCTTCCGCCACCTCCACTTGATTTTCCTCCATCTTTTCCATTTCGCTATTATTTGCACAGACTCGTGCCTGGTGATTGAGGCTTTGGCTTTGATTGACTTTGTTTTGGGATGGAAACTCTGATGACTTGTTGCTCCGTTGCCTTTGTCGCGGTGACAAAGTAAATGCTGGAACCTGGCGGCTGGCAGGTGCCGAGTATCTCATCACTTTCCCATAAACACAGGGCTTCAAATGGGGAGCGCTACAAGTGGGTTTGAAAAGCCTTGGGGCTTCAGCCTGGGGCCTTGCAGCCGTGGGCTGCCGTGATCCGTGGGCGGGGATATAGCAATTTACGTCCTGTGGTCTAATTAAAGTGCAAGCACAAACACAAACAACGAGAGAACCAACTCAACTTGTGGCAGGTTGAAAGACGTACCGACCGACCGACCACGAGTCATTCGCCGCCAGGCGCATTGAACGTTGCGTGTTTGCAGCTTTGTGGTCGGTTCATTTGATGGTCTATCTACACGGTAAAAATAAAGGAAAAATTAATAAGAAAATAATCAAAATATAATAAGGAAAATAAATAAGTTTATATATTTTAATTTAAAGTGTTTTTGTTGGAGATAGGAGACACAGAGAAGAGAGACTCTGCACAATCTTTATTCTTTGAAATCTAGAAAGAACTTTTCAATTATAAAAGAAAAGTGTCTTTAAATTATTTTGTACCCAAACTTAAATATTAAAAATGGTTTTATTTGATTTATTTTAATAAAAAATATTTTTCTCTTTAATAAAATTATATTTTTTCTTTAATAAATTTCTACTCAAAGTCTTCTTTTTGTGCATTGGCAACGATAAAGCCAACAAAGCAAGTTTTAATAATATAGTATCCAACAGTGCTGCCTATTTGTACCTTTGTTCGGATACAAATATTTTATTTTGAAATAATTCTAACAATTTCAGTTGAAAACTGAAGATTTATATTTAACAAACAAAAAAATTAAGTATATTTGAACATAAAGAACTATTTTGTATTTGAATTAATAATTAAATTAATTTTATTTGCAAAATATGTTTCCGATCAGAGAAATATCTCAAAAATATAGTAGTTTGGATGATTTAATTTGTATACAAAATAAAGACCTATAATATTCCTCCGATTTGTTCCATTTTTAAAATAGTTTACTGTCAACTCTGTTCCACAGCGATATCTTTCTCTGTCCGCCCTTTCCCTGGGCTTCGTTGCCTTTCTTATCCCACATTAATCAATGTTGATTTCAATTAATTTAACCATCTCTTCACTTTGTCCAGGCCCTTTGAAGGAGTGAGTGTTCGAGTGTGGGTGTGCGTGTGTTTTTTTATATTAAATGTTTCCAATGGTGGGCGTGCCCATCACTCTGATCCGTTAGTTGCCACATCCTTTTTATTAAAATTCGCAGTCTATAAATTGCCAAGGAGCTGCAGTTGAACGGATGGACGAACGGACGTGGGCGTGGAACTGGAAGTGGAAAGGGTCGTTGTGATGACTCGCGCACATGTTTCAAAAGATACTATACTATATGTGTGTGTGTGTGTGTGTGTGTGTATCCAAGACTTTTATGAGACAGCAACAGGAAATGCATGGTAATGGTCTGGTCTGGGCTGGGCCCCTTCCAAAAGTGGGAACGTGTGTTTCTTTAAATGGAGCAGGTCGTCTGAAGAATGTGCAAGTCTGAAATGGAAATGATGAGGAATGAAGCAAGAAGATAGAGAATGTCAAAGGTGGTCTCTTAGATAGGAATTTTAATATATTTTCAAATATAAAGAATTCTAATGAGTGCTTAAATTTGTTGCCTAAGAAGATAATCTTTAATTATTCTTTCTTTAATTTAAACTAAACAAATCTTACGATTCTCCTTTTATAATATAATATATATAAACCCCTTTTAATCCTTACCCTTTCCCAGAAACCCAATAAAGCCATTAATATGATTGATTTTGAAACCATTTCACACACTCACTCGCAGTAAATTTGTTTGTGGCAAGGACCTGTTGTTCTACGGACACATTTGACTCCATATCCTGGCAATTTGGCCCCGATTTCATGCTCTTTGTGGTTGCTCCTTCTCCTTGCTGCTCCTCTATATATATATATTTTTTTTTCTCCCCATGCCTCTTGTTCACAGAGTTCACAGAATTTTGTGGAGAGGCTGGTGTCCTTCTTTGGCAGGCGTCGCATTGTAAGGACCCTGAGTGCATATGTTCAAAGGATGGATGCGCTCGTTTGTTGCAGTTGCCTGTCATTTTTATAGGTTTGTTTGCCTGCCGAACCGACGACATTTGTAGGTGCTTTTATTAGCCACTGTGTGGCATGTGGAGCGGAGAGTTATGGGCCAGCCTGTTAGCCATTATGATTTGTTTTTGCGGTTCGCAATGCTGCAAAAGGAAAATCAAGGATTTCGTATACACAGAGAGTTTTTGGGGAATATATATATATATATTATTTTAGTGATATTTTCTCGCTTCGATTCCCTATTAATTTTCTTTCCCTTGATTAAAGCTCACTCCCTCTGTTGCCTCGAAATTAATTGAATTAGGCGACCCGATAAGCCTTTTTCATTTATTCTATTTGTATGGCTGACCCTTCACTCACGCTCTTATAATTATAATCCAATAAAATAATAAACATATCGCCTCGTTCATCGTTCAATTTACTTTCACACTTTCACCGCACCGAGAAGGGACCGAGAAGTTTTCCTTGTGTCACGCCAACTTAACTAAATTAAGCCCCGCCACAGCCAAGCATTGTGGCGGGGGAAAAGCTATCGTTTTCCACTGCCCCCCATCACCCCATCATCCCACCATTCGCACTTTTCTCAATTGTTTTTCGTTATTATATTTTGATAACATGATTTTGTTTACACGACAAATACTCACGTAGCAATGTTTTACTGTTATTGTTTCTGATACCAAGCTCTCACCTCTTTACTCCAGCTCCACCTTCAACGTTTTCCGTTTTCCACTCGACTGGCGCTTTTCTATTAGTCAGAATCATGGCTTGGCCACGTACATAGACCCCCCCCCCCGTTCCAGACTTTTACCCGATTTTCAAACACGTACCTCGGGGGGGCCACAAATTTTCCCATTAAAAACGCAAAAGGCCGATGCATAAATGATTGATACCAAGTTGATATTACTATCAAGGGGAAGGGGTTAAAGGTGAGCGAGCACTTCCGTCGCTTGCTAGACTTGAGCAATTCATTCAAATATATCCACAGCCATATCCATCCATTCATAAACACGAATTATAGTTTATTGTCGTCGTAAAAACGCTCGCTTGGTCGTCATCGGGTTAAGCCATTTGGCCATTTGGCACACCTTTTGCCTGAGCACTCACTACTTATTTACAGTCCGCAAAAGCCTTCGATTAGCCAAATTGACTAGTTGCGTTCAAACTAAAGGAACTCAGTCATTATCCAGCCATACGGATGGCTCCTCGATGGATAAGTCTTTCATTCATTAGGAAACTTGAGGCGTCTGTTGTCGTCTCCAACGGCCAGACATTCGGTTTCCGCTGTGTGCCACATTATTCTTCTCCCCAGCCACGGACTAAACAGGGGGGATTGCCTATAAGAAACAGGGGAATATAATAATAAGAAAATAAAGAAATATAATAATAAATTTTATAATTAAATAATAAAGAAGTTGGGGTATTTTTTCTAGATTTGAATTTAAATCTACGGGTTTGAAATTGGACTTGTCATGGATTTAGACTTGAAAATTATAGTATAGAAAGAAAAGAATATATTGCAAGGCTCACAGGAAGCTGTTTCAGTTTCGGGGAGAATAATATAGAAGGATAACACTATAATATCTTTGAATTAACAATATATTTCTTAAATATTTACAATACAAAATATATCTCGAATATATAACAAGTTCCCCTGTTTCTCGATTTTGTCCATATATTTCAACATACATATATTAATTGATATTGTTTTCGTGTAGCTCGAGAGGGGCAGCAAGGGATAGCAGGCAGAGAGACCCCACATAGCTGTGGAGCAACGTTATGTGAATTTCAATTTGCTGGTGTGGGCTTTCTTACGTTACTTTGCGTTACGTAGTTGTAGCTGCTGCTGACGCGTTCCCAGCAACGTGACAACGCATGAAAGAAAAAGGAAAATGGAATGGCTAAGCGAACTTTTTTTTTGTTATATTTTTTTTTTTGTGACGCACATTTAAGCGTTATCCGGAATCCGTGGAGTCCTGAGGGTCGTCGTTTTCACAGCACCTGCCCCGGATTCACTTCCGTAGCCGCATCCTCATCCGCATCCGCATTCGCATCCTGTGCTGCAGCCTTTATGGTGCACTTGCTGCGCTGCGGGAGTTACGTAAAAAAAAAGAAACTGGAAAAATAATAAATAAAATTGCAGAAGCATACAAAATGCTGCCGCCGGCCATTCGCCTGTTGTTATTCCAAGTCCAAGGAACAACAGGAGCAGGTCGCTTTGATAAGCTTCCGTTTAAGCCACGACATGTGGTTACTTTAGTGTTACTTTTGTGGCCATTTAAATGGTGCTTTTCCAGCTGCTGCTGCTGCTGGAATGAATGTTAAATGGAAATGGAAAGGAATCTCTTCAGGATTTTACAAGGCAATCAAACTCTTTGGCTTTTATTGGGTTTCCCCACACAGAAAATAATTAAAGAAGAGTGACTGCCTGTTTGTTTTCTTTGATTGTGAAATAAAAACAAATGTAGAAAATTGGAAGTCGTAAAGAATTGCTTTTTAAAAGAACTTTCCTTTTGCCATAAGTTCAAGTAACGTTTCGAAGCCAAATCAGATTCCGGATTTGTTTGTGCATTTTGTATGCATCGCACACAGCGACTTTTCAGCACCTAAAACGCCAAGTAGATAGGCCATTCATCATTCGGAATAAATCCCAACTAATCGCCACACATCACGTTCCCCCATAAGAATGCCAATGGCCTCTATGGGTAACTTTTGGCTAACGATTCTTTTCATGAAATTTGCAAATCGTTTGGCCATTCAAAAGTTTGTATATTCTTTTTTTTATTTAAGCGAAAAATCGAAAAGTGGTCGATTTTGCAAGTGGTGCGAGTGTGACAATTTTCTCGTTGGGGGGAAAATGAAAGAGAAAATTTAATTTGCAGGTCACGTAATGTGCTGGTGTGTGTGTCAAGTTTGTCAAGTGCGTGGGTGTGTGTGTGTTTGTGTTAGTTAATAAATATGCGCGCACGCGATGTAAAAATATGTAAATCCAGAGCCAAACACACACATATGGTATGGCGACTGTGAATCGAATGGAGAATCGAGTTTCGGGCTCTATTTGCCTTCTGTTTTTGCACTTTACCGTTATGAGACCGCTGTTGTTTCGGCTGTGACCCAATATATATACAAACATAACATGATTCCCTAGGGAATCTCGGGAAAATCAATAGGGAATAGGCAGGAAAAAGGAATTACATAAGGAAGGCTATGAAGAGACTTCAAAGCCAGAGATATTCCATGAAGTGTGTGTGAAAATGGGTTAATGATGACAGCTTACCCAAGAGATAATGTTTTTAATATAAAAAATTAAAGAAAGATGTGTTTTGAAATATATTTTATGTCATATAAGTCTGTTTAGGGGGAAGAAAACAACAATATCTCAGTTCTTAATGTTTTACGAGCTTCTCCCAACTTTTAATAATTTATTTAATCTTAAAATCTAGTTAAGCAAAGCCAATTCTATTTAAAACTCAAAAATTGATAAGTTCTCTTGAAAATAAATGTTTTAAAACTTTCTTATAACCAAAATATACAACAAGGGTATTTTTTTTAAAGTAACCCTGTTTCTGTTGTGGCATCCTTTAAGCATCTAAGTAGCCCTAAAAGCAGGCCCTATGATTTTTTGGCCAGACGATAAGGGGAATGGCTTACAGGCCCTGCCAAGCTTGTGCTCGTCGTCCTGGGCCTTCTTCCTTCCTTCAAGCATTTCTCCATCAACGTTTCCTTGCACTTTTTTCGGTGGCATACTTTTTGGGTTATTAATGTTAAAGTTTTTGTTGCTGTTTATGCTTTTGCCGTCCTATCTGGCGTTGCTTTTATCATTAACTTTATGCAAAAAGTTTCAGTCTTTCCCCGTTTTTTTTTTCTCTCGTCGAGGAAGTGTTTTGTGGGAGGACAGGGTGGGTAGGCAGCATCATTTGCAAAACGACAAATAGTTTGGCTCACCAAACTGGCCATATGGCAGACAGGCAAAAGTCCATTGTGGCCATAGAGCTCTTGTTGTTATTGCTGATACCTTTGGCACACTTCCCTAATGCATCCATCTCTATGCCCGTCTCTCTCCTTGCAGGCCAATTACCTCATGCAGTTTGATTATCTGCCCAAGTCCGACCTGGAAACGGCTGCCCTGCGCACCGAACAGCAGCTGATAGATGCAATCCGGAGTCTCCAGGTAAGAGCAGCAGCAGCAGCAGAAGCAGCAGCAGCAGCAGCCATTCTTGGCTAGCGCCATTATTATGCACAATTTCACAACTAACATTACCGGTGTATGTTTCTCCCTCTTTCGGTGTCTCTTCAGTCTTTTGGCAACATTCCAGTCACCGGCAAAATCGACTCGGCAACGGCCCGTCTAATACAGCAACCGCGCTGCGGCGTGGGCGACAAGAAGTACGCGTCTAATTTCTCACCGGATAATCTATATCACGACTATACCAGGGTGCGGCGATATGTGCTCCAGGGACCCAAGTGGGACAAAACGGATCTAACATGGAGGTGAGTTGATGCTTATAACATTACTGATAGAACGTAAATGGGTTAGGAAAGGTGTATATTATATTTAAAGAAATATATAAATCATAAAAACCCCTTTTAAAAGAAAGAAGTTCATGACTAAATTCCTTAAAATACCTACTGAAAAATACTATTAAAATATCTGAAATATAAACACTGATTTCATGTTTAATATTAAAACATTTCCTGCACTAAAAGTGTAATACCTCTGAATTTTTCCAATTAAATCGCGGATGCTTCAGTCCTGGCTCCCAGGCTCCCTTTTGGCCTTCGCTCTGAGAGAACTGGAAGAACCCTCAACCTTACCCCCTGCCGCCGCTTTGCATTCCCTTTACCGTACCTCCCTCCCTCCCTCCCTGTGGATGTTCATTTCAATTAAACTGCATGCAGTTCATTAATTTTGCAGCGTTCATTTAGATGCGAATTTATAATTTTACAAGGCGAAAAGCAGTAGCTCCTGCCACTGACAATCTGGTTCCCTCGCTTGGATCCTTCGATCCACCCACCATTCCACCATCCTGTGTCCTGTGCATACGCGCTGCTCTCTCTGTCAATTAATTCAAAACTCAAACGTTGCGTAGCTTGTTAATTTTTATTACGGCCATTGCACTCGCCCCCAGAATGGGATTGCATAATTTTGAAGCTCCGAGTTTGTTTTTTATGTAAAACAATTCAGTGCTTTCCGGGGAAAAACCCAACCAGGAGCAGTAGTTGTTGTGGCTCCCAAGATGTTAATGGTGGCTGACCTCCTGGGCAGCGAAAAAGTTGTTCCTTAAAGCGTGGGGAGATTGCCGGTGGTGGTGGCTTTCATTAAACACTTTGCGCCAAATTGAATTTTATGATGAGCCGAAACGAAGACCGCTCTCTCTGCCTTCAGCCCCTGATTGCAGCTGTCACTTTTAGTGTTGTATTTGATTTTTAATGTGCGCAGCTGCATAATTGCGCTTGAAATATTAAACGGGCAGTTGGCGAACTCTCCTCTGATTAAGAAGCAGCAGCTTCTATCTCATTATGGAATCTTTGCAATTAAATTTGCATGGATGCTACTGGAGGCTACGGCCACTGCCGTTGCATACTTTCAGGCGGCCCTGGGAAAATGTAAAGCACATTGCACATACGCCGTGTGGCACTTAAAGTTGAGCTCCAGCTCTCTCAGCTGGCAGCTTTTAGCTCACAGCTCACAGCTCACACACAGCTCGGTTGGTTCATCGGGGTTCATGCAGCGATAGCTATTTAATTATTTCTTGTGTCGTCTACCCTTAATTGGCCATTAAGTGGCAGGCGACCAAAAAGGGGGGAGAGAACGCACAGGACAATATTGCGACTAAATTAAAGCATTACGCAGTATCCAGGATCACAGCGGTGTCTCTGCTGACTTTACATGAAATATATATATGTATATATGTATATAGTATATATACTGGCCGATGGTATATCAATATGTATTGACCTGCTTTCGGGCTAGCTGCATGTGTTCCTCCTTAATTGCAGCACAAAGGCAAAATGAGGCAAAGCTCCACGGAGATGAGATGGAAATGGTTTGCTCTCTCCCTCTCTGTGTGTGTTTGTGTGTGTGCTTTGGAAGTGTTTTTCCATTTCCGCTCAGCATGGGTAAGTCTTGGCGCGGAAGTCGTTCTTAGCAGTTTTGTACTCATTTTGTTTTCACCGCATTTTCACGAAAGAAACACACAATGACAACATCCTGCCACAAAGTTGTTGCCATCACAGAATTCCTTGAGATATTAACTGTTGGAATTGCTTGTTCGTTACACCGAAAAATGGAAATGAAAGAAATCGGAGAACTTATGGGGAATATAATGAATATTTGACGAAAGGTAGTTTTAGTGAAAAAGTATGTACCGGAAAAAACCTTAAGAAGCATGTTAAAACTAACAAAAATTACAAGTGAAAACAGGAAAAAGCCTTAAGAAGTATATAAAAACTAGTAGAAAAACTTAAAAAAACAGAAAATTTCACATTTTTTTAATTATCTCAACTAAATCCACAAAAATCTGGTCTAAGCAAGGGCTTTAAATATATTTCTTCCAAATTCCCTCATAAAATACTCATCAGTAGCTTGTCTAAACTCGATTTACTTCTATAAAATCAACACCACTGTCTCATATTTCCCATAGATTAAATCTTAAATCCTTATCTTCTTACTTTATTTATTTTCAACTCAAAATCCCTATAATTCTCCGTGTAAACTCAAAATCAAGTGACAGCAACAGCTTCAGCGGAAGTGACCACAAAACTTGCACTTTGCGCAATTGTTTTAAACTAAATTGGCAATTGTTGTGCAGCTAAGGAAACCGAGGGTGCAAAATCTTTGTTTGGCAAGGGCAATAGTCGTAATGTGGCATTTACTTGGCTACAAGCAAAGTTTTAGTCTAGTTTTGTGATGTCACTTTTCCTTCAAATTAAATCTGTCTTAATTAATGCAGTTTTGTGTGACTCCCTCAAAGGGTTCTAGCTACGTTTTTTCTCTCCAATTTTTTGTATATTCCTTTTTCATTTTCCATTTCCCGCTTAATGCATCGGCAAACAATTGTCCAGCCAGGAAATGTGTCAATAAAAGGACCTCTTCACACCTGTTGCTCTGGCTCTACCTCTTTCCTCTTTTGCCTTTTGTTCTAGCTTTTATTTTATTTTTTTCTAGACTTACTCCGGGAAATTGTTAAAAAATTCTTGAAATATTGCGAAAAGGTAAAAGTTTGCCAGAAGCAGCAGCAGCAGCAGCAGCAGAGAATGCTGGCTTAATTTGCCGGGCAATTGAGTGAGTTCATTTTGGCCAGTTTTGCTGCAGCTTGACTGCTCTTCTAGCTAACGGCTTTCTCTCTATTAGCAGCAACATTGTTACTCTATATAGTGTGGTCAAGGGTCGGGCATTAATTGCCCGTTTTTGTGGCATTAATAAACCGCAGCGAATGTGCATTGCGCACTTGCCGAGCATTTGTTAGATTTTTAATAACATTAATAAAGTGCACAATGAAGTCAAAGGAGTGCAGATTGCGGAGTGCCGCGTACGGCGTACGGCGTACGAGTCCTTAACACGCACATTCCTTCTAGCAAAGAGAAGGTCTCGTCTTCCTTTGCGTTTATGCTTATTAGCGTGCATGCGAGCCATTAATACTGGGCTGCTGCACTGAGAGAAAACTGTTGGTGGGGGAAAGAAGGAGCCAAGGAGAGCACGTGGCGTGGCAACCTCTTAGCCGCTGCCACATAAAGAGGCGACGTGGACGTGGACGGATACTGATGCCTTGTGGCAAACGTCATAAAAACTACGCTCCGCCTGTATCGGCGGGGAAAAAGGACCTTTCCAAGGCGCCATCATGTTGGCCATGTTACAATGATAAAAAGTAATTTTATGACGGCCACTCTCTCTCTTTTACCAAGGAAACGAAATGAAAAGAAAAGAAAAAGGACCGGATCCTTGGCCAGCAGCTCGGCTGCAGCTTCACCTCGAGTTGCACTTATTGGTCGTGCTTACAGGACATTGTGTCCTTGCCAGTAGTGCTGCTAGTGGCAAAGCTTTTAACCAACGGTGGTCTTGAGCCGGAAACTCGAGCTTCCCGAACTCCAGATCGAGTTTAGATCGGTGGTTAAGGAAAAGCATTTTCTTTATATTTTTACTTTATATTTTTACACAATTTAATCTGCGAGTTACACTTGAATTTTATATGGGAAAATGTCCTTAAATTATATTTCTTTAATATTTTAAGTGGGAAAGATTAAGGCAAAGTATTTCTTCTAAGATATTTATCCTAAAAAGATTATATTTTGTAAGAAAATGCTTTGTAATGTTGCCCTGAACTTGATTTATTAAATATTCAGAATTTAAATTCTCTCTAAGAAAATCACTTAAATTTCTTTCTGATTTGTAGATTTACCAATTAATTGTTGTTTCTTTTTTAGTTAAATTTTGAACCCAGTTATGAGGGCCAAAAACCAAGATTTAAATGTCGTTTGCCACAGCTGTTGCTGGCCAAAAATCATTAGTGAATCCAGCAGCAAATGCAGGGAGAGGAGAGTTTGGAGAGGGTCTTTGGCTAAATCAATTTTGGATGGCAGCAAAACCATAACAAAATTGTGGTCAGTGGCCTGGCCAAGGCTCTGAAATGGAAGATATCGGGTTACCCCCTTATAATCCCCTTTATTTATAGCTGATATTTTTTTTAACGATTTTTAATTTGCATAAAATAATTTGCTGATCAACGCCAGCGTACGCTTTTCCCCCATCATAATTTATTCGCCAGGCGGAGTAAATCACACGCACCAGCGAAAGTGCGAGCGAGGGAAGCGAGAGGCATTTAATGCCGCAAACAGAAAATGGCAATAGTTTTATGCTGTTTCAGCTTCTGTTGCTGTTGCTGCTGCTGCTGTTGCTGCTGCTGCTACTGCTGCTGCTGTTTATTTTGCAGCAGTCACTTGCAGAGTTGCCCCTTACTGCACATTGTCCTTTCATCCTTCTCTCCTCTTCTGCTTTCTCTCTCTCTCGTTGCTCAATCCATCCGCAGTGCATTTTTTCGGGGGGGTGCAACGGCAGTGGCGGCCAAGGGCTAATGGGCGTCCATTGGCCATAGTTTTCTGACTTTTCGTATGCTGTCAAGTGCTCGGCACTCGAAATTATTATCTGCCATTAATCATGGCCATAATGTTTGCCAGCTATAAAATGGAGCAAGTGCAGCCAGAACAGCAGTATGCCAGCGAAACGGACTGTACACAGTGACTGCTGGCAGTAAGCAACTGCGGGCAACAACTTCGAGGGGAGAATGAAGAATTAACAAAGGAAAAGATAGGATAAAACTCATAAGGATTGTTATTTTACTTTAGAATATAAAATATTGATAATTTCCAATAAAAATTCATCAAGAAAAGGTATTATTTCTAAGGTAAACTTTATCAAAAGATTTTAAATATCTTTGAGACATACAACCTCGTTTTAATTTAACAAAAACGTACATTAAGAAGTGTTTAATATTTTATTTATTTATACCAACAATTTATTTAGGGCATTGTTTTAGTTATATCTTTGTTCTATTTATCTTAAAGGCATTATTTTTAATTTTTAAACCCTATAAACCCTTGAAACCACCCCTCATCTGGCCAGTTATAATTTCGTGCATTGCTTTATTACTGTGACAATTATTTTAACTGCTGGAGATTTTTATTATGATATTTTTTCCATAGAATTCCATATCTGTTTTTGTTTTTTAAGTCATTTGCCAGTTGTCTGGATGCTTTTTATAGTCACCAAAGGTCCCCGTTCAGCAGAAACCCGAGTACAGTTGGTAACAAAGGCTCAGACTCCTGCGCTGCTGCTGCTGCTGGCTGCTCCTTGAGGTAAAGCCAAGCGAGTATTGTAAACTAAGCTTGTGCATAAATAAAATCCTCAATTTGGGTTCATATTAAAATAGACATTTTGTGCTGAGCTCAGACGGAGCTCAAGGAAAACTGTGTCAACATCTGTCTGTGTGTGTGGGCCAGCCAGCCAGGCTCAGGCCCAGGCAGTGTCTGTGAAAGGATTGCACACTCGCACGGTGATATGCCAAATTTATGATGTGGCATATTTTCTTATGCTGGCTTGAGGCCTTTGAATTTTGCATGAACTTTGATATAGGCTTGCAGGCTAGGGTTTCCCCTCACCATCCAATGCCAGTATACAGTATATATCCTTTTGTCTTAGCGCGCCGCACTCCCTTCTTGAGCCGGCAATCCGATACCGCACAAGGTGTAGCATTTCAAAATTTAATAATCAGCAGCAGTGGGTTGCAGGAATTGCCACCGCCGCAGCACGAATTCCTATAAGTCCCTCGCTTCCTGTTCGAGCTGCGGGCAAACTGAATTCGAGCCATCCATCCATCCAGTGGTGGGGAGAGGGTTCTTGCGGAACGGAACGAACCCATTGGAAACCCATTTGCCAACCGCCCGCTGACACAGCCGCAACAACAGCAGCTGGACGCAGGATCCGAGGATTCGAGGATCCGAGGGCGGGAGCGGATGGACGAGCGGTCCGCTTCTTTGTACGTGTCAATCCTGGGGGGCAATGACTGGTTTTTGCACACAGAAAAAAGCAGAATAAATATATTTAGCTACCTCTTCATTTTTGGTTACTTACGTTAAGGTAAAACAGATATTTAGAATCTCATTTCATATGTTAGAATTTGTTTTTTCTTGCTTAATTTTGTAGAGTGAATTTTAATCACTTTTCCTCTCTCTCTCAGTGTAATGGGCAGGGACTGTTAGCTGTGTTTTTCCGCTGGCTACTAGTCAGTCAGGCCGGGCCTTTGGTTTTTGTGCCACATCAGTCACTGTACCACAGAAACATCAGGAGCAGAGCGAACACAAACACATCCTTGCAGGAGAGCGTCGGTACGTCGTCGTTTTTGGGCAACTTAACACTCGCAGGCTGTCGTCCTGCCACTGAAACTACGCCCAAGCCCACCCATTATTTCCGCCTCCAGCGCCTGCACCGTTAGTGCATCAGTTTTGTGTGCTAATTTAGCGTCTAATTTTCCATGGACAGCAAATGAGCAGCTTCAACTGATGGAGCTCTTTGGCCCGAGCTCCTGCTCCTGCTGCTGCTCCTGCTGGACTATGAGCCTTTGTTCCTTGCTGGCCGTGTCAAAACCATCAAATCGAGATGACGATGCAATTGAAGCTACGAAAATGATTGCATTTTGTCACTTTTGTGATTTGACACCGAAATTTACCAGACAAAAATCTCATTAAATGCTTAAAAGAATGTTGAGAGGTTCTTTTGGGCACAGATTTATTTAAGATATAGAGAAAAACCCTAAAAAAAGGTTTAAATATACCTTAAATTATTTAAAATATTTTATAAAATAATATTTACACTCTAGCAGAGCAAGGTTTCGATCCTCGGACCTCTGGGTTATGGGCCCAGCACGCTTCCACTGCGCCACTCTGCTTGTGGAAACCGTCCCAACAGAAATAATATAAGGGTGCTTACAATTCCTATAAGAATAAATAAATATGTTTAATTCCAATAGAACTGGGAAAACAAAGAGCAGGAAAATTGGGAAATTTTACTACAAATGCCAGATTAGATAATTAAGTTTATGCCATAAAATATATTAGATAAACTCACTTCATAAACACAAATATAAAAATTACTCTCATAAAAACTGCACTTCCTTTAAACAAAAAATATATCTAAGAACCAATCAAGTTTTAACCCATTATCCTTGCTTAATCCTTACTCTATTACCTTTACCAATTCACCTGCAAATGGCCATCAATTTGAATTGACTTATTATATTGCCATAAATTAACCTCTACACATGCAGTCGCAGAATTTAGAACGTGACGCAAAAGGACAACAAATATCCTATATAAACCATACATATATATGTACATATGCCTGCGTATGATCCTGCCATATTATTATACAGCCACGACCGTGAAGCTTTGGCATCCGCGTAATTATGTTTGCTTCCGTGGCCGACGCGTCGCCAGTGGCGATGGCTTGTAAAAGCACCAGCAACCACAAGGATTCGTCCAGGATACACGGGGGTTCGGGTCACCGGCAATGGAGCCAACAATGTGTGGCTTGAAATTTGACACTTTCACAGTTGGTCAGTTGATTTGGTCGCTTGCCACCGCCTTCGCCTTTGCCTGTGCCTGGTCCCCTCTCTGCAGGCTGTCTGCATTTTGTTAGATTAATGTCCTGTTCAATCATCAATGGTTCAGCGTACAGCGCCATCTTTGTTTGTATAGCACTTGTTTATCGCCGCCCAGCGATGAGCTAGGACAGTGAAAAGGCGGTAGAATAAAGGGAAACTGGAAGAAATTAAATTTTTAGAATATGGAAATATTTTTCATATTTGTATAATTTTTATGGTTCATATTTTAGGCAATTCACTTAATTTTTATATATTTACTCAAAGGATATCATAGGAAACTGAGGAAGAAATAAATATTTCCTATATTATTTATTATATTTCAGAATGGAGATACTTTTGGGGGCACAATCTGCTTTAATATTTTGGATTTATGGGATACTTTTTTTGGAGGAGCCTGAATTCTTAATTAACCTGAAGTTAATGTAATTTTCTCTCAGTGTTGGAACTGGACAACGATAACGGTCATTGTGATAGTGTCTCAGAGTTTATATATACATATATTTGTATGTGTGTAAGCTTTCGCTGTTTGTGTTGGGTTTCATCCTTCGGTTGGCGCTGCTCCTTTTTTGGTTTCCTTTTCTGTCGCTCCATTTCGTTTCCCGTTCATTTGCTGCGCTGCTCCTCCATCTTTCTCCTCGGTTTCGCTGTTCCCCTGTTTCCTCAATGTTTCCTCTTTGCTCTACACTCTGCTTCCCCCTCAGCTCCCCTTTCTGCTCCTTCTATTTATTGTTGTGCATTCATCCTTTGCTTTGTTCTTTCGTTTACTTTTAATTCATTTAGGTTTCTTGCCGCCCATCTCTGTTCATTTTGATTGATGACCACTTTAATTGCGGATATTAAATGACAAGCGCCAGAATCAAATCGAACCGAAATAGAAAAGGAAAATATAAAAAGAAAAGAAAAAAATACATATCAAAATAAGCCTTAATGCTATGTAATTCTGTGGAATTATTTTGGCTAGAATTTCTTCATGATTTTTTGAATTTCGCGGGAGTTAATCAATAAAATAAAGTGCAATTTTCGTGGACAGGAAACAAGTCTTGAGAAAAGGGTTTATGGCAGAGAAACATCTTGATTTAAGAAGATTTTATCTTAACTAACTTTATTTAAAATAATTAGTGCAATAAATGCTTGTAAAACAGAATCCTGAAATAATTGAATAATTTTTTAATTAAAAATATTAGCAAATTGCCAGTTATCTTCGTTTGTCCTGCCGCAAGTCAGCCCTACAGAACCCTCTCTATAAATCCCCAACTCTGCTCTATTTTTCCAGCTTTCCTTATTATTTTTTCCTTGATTTTTTCTAGGGACTTCCCCTGCACTCTGCATAAACCCCACTAGTCGTTCGTCATCTTGATTAAAGGTCTCTTGTCCACACAATTTTACGCCTTTGATGTGGGCGCGTTGTAATGTTGTTGATACAGACAGAGGGGGATGTGCAATCGCAACTGGGTTATACTCAGTGTAACTACATAATAATTCTAATGAAAAATGTCAGGCAGCAAATTTGATTACTTGCTTTGATTGTCAATTAAAGCCCAACAACAATTTGCCGTGCGGTGAAATCTCGTTACGTTTATATAGCCGACATCGTCGCTGTTTCCCGCTGCCGCCGTAGAGTCGCCGAGACAGACAATATGCGTCATGTACTTACACATTATATATATATAATATATATATATGTAAAGGGATAGGAGGATATTTATGGTGCTATGTGTCAGAGTTGATGATGAGCGAATCCTAATTAATTTTGCAATACATATGTATGTATGTAGCGGCAGAGGGGAGCCTTGCATTAAGTGACACAGCAACCAGTCACAGTTCGCCTGCTCATTAGCCGCATTAATTGATAAATTGATATTGGCTTTGGCTCTGGGGCAAAATATGCCCAAGATGTGTTCCGAGGTTCGAGGTTCGAGGGTTATGGGCTGCACTGGCTTCGGGTTTTTGGCCAAAAAGTTTCCACTTGAAGTTGAAGTTGTTTGCGGGTAGCCAAAAAAGGGAAGGCACATCAATTCCGGGTCCTGGGTATCCTTTCGGTCTGTTTGTCTGGCTGTCAAATCAAACTTTGATTTGATTCGATACAGCTAGCTGGCCACTGTCCGAACTTTTATTCAAACTGACAAGTTTCTTGGCCCAGACCAACAACAATCAGTTAATGCAGGCGCCGCCAGAAGTTACCCCCCCCCCCCAGAAATTCTTTTCTATTTTTTTTCCTCTAGTGGTTGCTGAGCCTCTCTCTGTGTGTGTTGATTAATTGCTGGGCTGTTTTAGTGTCACAACTGTCTTGATTAATGCCATGTCCGGTAAATTTGTTTGCCAACACCAAAAGCTAAATAACAAAAACAAGAAAAATATGGTACTATCCTATGGGATAGCCTAGGTTCCAAGGGGTTGGGGGTGACCAATTGTTAATTGTGGTTAAGCGCTTTTAATTTTCATATGTGAGGCCGAATTCCAAAGCAAACCGAAGTATGCCGAAGCTGGAACCCGAATCCACAAAACCGAACACAAAACCAAGTTTGGTCTTCGTGACGAGCCGAGGGGCAAAAACCGAACATAAAACCAAGTTTGGTCTTCGTGTCGAGCCGAGGAGCAATGCGCCTGCGCTTATATCTCCCTTATACTACGTTCCCTTACCGAGTCTTATACAAAAGCTCTGCATCTCATCCTCTCTCTTCTGTAAGATTTCATAATTAATTCGATAGGGCCCCCAACTCGATGTTTTCGATAGTGATAGTACAAGCCATCGATAGTTTCGATATTATCAATCGAATTATTATTATTATTATTTTAATGTTTAAAAAAATATTGTATGAAAAACCACAAACGTGTTAAAATTAGCTTAAATTTTGTTATTTAATTAAGATTAAATTGTAAAATATTTTTAAGCCAATATTAAAAACACCATCTTATATAAATATGATATTTCAAAAATGTTCTTATATAACGTACTAAACAAAATTCAAAAAGTTAATTAATTTGAATTAAAAAAATTATTAAAATCCGCAACATATGTACGGAATATATGCATCATCCAATATTGTTATTTTCTTGATTTTTTTTTTATAAAACAAATAAATAATGATACAAATAGTGACTATAGAATAATAAGCAATTCTTAAAGCTATAAGCTAGTAGCAAGATTCAAGAGCTTTTCCCTTTTGAAAAATGCTAGAACTAGCATATATAAGCTCAGTTGCTGCCGCGCAGAGCTCAGTTGCTGCCAAGCGGTCAAAGTGAGTGGTGCTCCCCAGGAAGCTAAGCTAAAAAACAAAAGTCCAAAAATGGAAGGCTGCCGCAGGAGCACAGAGACCAGAAGGAGCTTATCAACCTGGCTGGTTGGCCACATCATGATCGGTGGCAGAGCAGGAGGAGAAGGAGTAGAAGAAGAAGTGAATGAATCCGGCGGAAAATGAATCAGCGGCGCATTCAACGTCAACACGTAATCCCCGTCACTTGAGCTCCCCACAGGAGGACGTTGAGAACGAGAGAACTCGTCGAAGTGGAGGCATCATAATAATGCCCCCGATTAAAGAACAAAAAGCCAGGCTGAAGTGCTGCAAGTCATTTGTGTGCTCATTGTGCAAACAGATCCTGCTCCTTGCTGCTGCTGGCTCCCGCTCCTGTTCTGAGGCTGAGGAAATGCTTTAAGGACCCCAGGCAAGGGCTTAGTGCAGTCACATAATGTCTGCTAATATTTGAAGAGTGCGTCGCATTAATTGACATGAAAGAGAGTCACGAAAAAAATATAAAAAAAAAAAAAAAAAAAAAGAAGGACGAACCAGCGAATGCAGCGAGAGGCAGTAAAGGATGTGCCCCCATAGAGAGTGCTGTGACACAAAGGCTTGGAGGATTCTTCCTGATGGGTAAGTGCCTTTGGTTAAGCCTTCCCTCTAAGATGGTTTTAGCCTCTTCTCCCCCCCCCCCCAATGAGGCCAACTCTCTGGATTCTGTGCGCTGTGATTTTGCCAAGTGATTTATATGCCAATAAATGCAGGCGGCCAGAGTAGCATTAATATTAGATTGCACTCGGCCGGCCATCTGCTCGCCTGGCCATATATTTTGGCACAAATTAGCCTCCGAGCACTGAGCTCCGATTCCTATTCCTATTCCCAGCTTCATGTTAATTAAGTGTGGTCCGAATCTCTTCATAAATTACACAATTCTCACCCGCTTTTCCGGCAGGGCCATTAGCCTTATTGGCATATGCCAGCAATCAATTCGAAATTATACACCACAACTTCTCATCCCGATTCTTGTTGCTGTCATTCTGCCAATTAGCCGATATATATTGTACTATATATACACATATGCAAATTTGTTTGCTGTTTGCTATCATTTTTTTTTTTTGTGTGTCTGCAATCAGGCATCAATTGTCAAACATTTTCTAGTTGATTACTGTACACATACATATATAATATATAGTGGGTTTTTTTGTGTTCCATTATATTCATTCTTTGTTTGGTTTTTAATTCAACTTTTTTCCTAGTTAGTGTTAATGCGTTTTGATTGATTTGCATTCATTTAAAGTCTCGTTTTATATCAAATAATTATATGCTAATTGTAATATCAAAGCCATGGCTGAAAGGTAAGAGTTTCTCACTAATTATAATGTCTGCATTAGCTTTTTTGGTATAATAAATGGTATAATTAGCAAGGCGAAATATGAATATAAATAATATTTAAGGTATTATCCCCAGTAACCTTAATAAATAGTTATTAAATCTACAAAACACAAAATTCTTAAAAAATTAGCCAACCAAAGAAGACAAGTCCCTTCTGGCTAAAACTTTTCATTTAACTTTCCCTCGTTCTCCTTAAGCCCTTGGCTTTGTTTAAAGCCAAACTGGCCACAAACAAAACCAAAAGATTCTAAGCCAAAAAGTCAACCCACCTCCTATCCTCTAAGCCTTCTTTTGTAGATTTGCCCGAGAGACAAAGACTGGCTAAAAATTCAATTAAACAAAAAGGAAGTGAAAATCGTTTGTCGCTCCCTATAATATTTAAATGGAATTAGTTTTAATTAAGTCCCTAGCTAGGTTAGGCGCAGCCACAAAGAAAATTCCCTTCCACACCAAAAGCTGACCACCACAAAAACAAGAAAAAAAATGTTAACAGACTCAAATTACCAACTGAAAACCAGCTGAAAAAAAAATGAGCAAGAAACCGAAAAACCGACTGAACAAAATTAAGAAACAGCTACAAAATGAGACCAAAATGTTGCCGCTGAAGGAAGTGATTAAAATTTTACCTAGAACCCCAAACTTGGTCCCAAGGAATCTGGCTGCCCTTTTGGGCCAAGTTTGCTCCTGTCCTGTCCCTTACCATTCCTCTTTTTTTCTGCAGGCGTACTTATTTTCTTCCTTTTTTTGTAATAAGTATTAATTAATGCAAAAATAAAGGCGAGACGCAAGTAGGGCTTCGGCTCTTACTTCTTGTTTTACAAACGAGCAGCCGCTTTTCAGTCCTTTCCCCTCTTATTTTACTTTCTTTTTTTTTTGTTTTTAGTATTTTTTGTATATATATTTTTTTTTACGTTGAAATTTGAGACCGCCGTCCAAGCAAAGTGACGCAAATTAAGAGAGGAACCCCTCGGCCAGGAGCAAGTGAAGCAGAAGCAACTTAATGAAAACGAAATTGACACCTCCTGTACCTGGGGATCGGGAACGGTAACGCTAACGGGCAGTGTCTGAGCGGCTCCTGTTAATTTTTTGTATTTTTTGTATTTTTTTTTTTTTGCTGTACTTCCCAACCGCAACGTAAAATTATACGCACGTCTGCAGTTACCCCCCGATATCGGGTGTAGGTACTATATAGCTCTGAGGGTTGGACTCTGGGTGGACATGTCAATAGTTGCTCGCTTCGCACTTCCTGTGACATTCTGTTGCCCATCATCGTATTCACCACCACATACCACGCATCCTTGTGTCCTGTCCTGTCCTGGCCGCTCATAAATCTTGCCGCTGGAGTATTTTTCTGGGTGTGCGTGTGTGTGTGTGTGTCTGGGCTTTTATCTGGCTTTTCACGCTTCCGGGCGCTTCTCCAAACCAATGCAATCCCTGTCCAGAGAGCAAGGAGAACCGAAAAACCGAAAACCGAAAACCGAAAAACCGAATTGTGTCTCCAGTTATTTGAGTTTTCGTTGTTTAGCTCATAAATCTGCTTATCTGGGGAGTTGGATCCACACAACCACACCCACTTTCCCCAAAAAAAGGGCTCAGCTTTTGTTTTCCCTTCAGTTTTCTCTCAGCTTTTCCCCCCAGCTGCCAGCTGCCTGGCATTAAAGGCTAAAGGCTTTTGCAACTTGACCCTGTTGCAGTCATGCATAAATTTCTTAGATTTTCACCCAAGAAATACAAATTAAAATATGTCTCGAAGTAAGCCCAGCCAAAACCATATTGGACACAAAGTTATAAATATTTTTTCGGGGGAATTAATTAAGCTTCAGCGGGGCAAAAGGACCAAGGAATAAAATACAAAACGGTAGGCTCTCTCCTCTCTCTCTCCCTCTCTCTGCACAAAATGAAATTAGTAGCCGAAAAAAGATAAAAACGTAATGAAATGAAATGCGGCCTAAATGTTTTGCAGACATTTTGGGATTGTCGCAAGGCACACACACAGGCAGGAAAAACAATGAAGGGGCAATAAATTGGCAGGAAGCGTGAGGGGAGTAGGGAGAAAGGAGGCAGCGGCTGGCCCAAGGAAATTGAAATATGTTCGGCCAACACAAATGGGTTAGAAGGATGCTGCTACTGCTGCTTCGGCTGTGTGAACTGGAGTGTAAAGTACAGGGGTCCTAATGAAAGATTATGGGACCGAGGAAGTGCTGTAGAGATTATGGCTGCAGGTTTCGAGATGATCCATTGTTATCGACAGAGGACCAAAAACACACACAAATTGCCAGAGTGATGTATTGAGAGAGGGAGAGAGCATTAAAGGGGACAACGACAGCAAATGGTACTCCCAGAAACCGAAAAGGTTGTCAAAGTCAACGAAGGATGGCCTAAGTAATGTGGCGTTAATTGGTAAAGAAAAGACACAAAGCGACAGAGAGAATTAAATACTTAAATTTGTATTTCTTTGAGATCAAAGCAAATTATTTTAAAAGGGATTTAAATGCTTACCAACTTATATGTTGCTTTATAAAGAAAATATGTTGATTAATTAATAAAATAAGCTTCAAGGTTCTGTAAGATATAAGTACTTTAAGATCTCTGGGAACTAGAGACACAATCCTAAGATTTTAAGAAAAGAAAATCATGGTTTTCATAGTTATCTAAAATATTCCTTAATTTTGAAGGGATTTGCTATGCCCAAAGATTGCTTTTCCAAATTAAAATCTAGCATATGGTTGATTTATTCACTACTTAACTTTGTTTTGTCTCCCAAAACAAGAAATGTGCATAAATAACAAGATAGATAGCGTGGCAATATTATTTCATTAAAATTGTACCCAGTCAAAAATGCGACAGTTGCTACTATTTGTATGTGGCCCAACCGTAATATTTTTGTGGTTACTTTTCCTGGTTCTGGTCCTGCTCCCGGTCCAGGCAGGATGCGGACAAGATGCGGACAGGGCGCACTGCAGGACACTTTCGGCTGCTGCAGCGCTGCTGCAGTCTGCATACGTCATCGAACTGTTGACCGAGTTGGCGTTGGGCCAACATGTTGCCTGTTGCCTGTCAGCACAAATTGCAGATAGGCACGGCCCAGCAGCCAGTTCCCAGCAGCCAGCACCCAACACCAAGAGTCAGAGTCAGCAGCAGCAGCTGGACTCTAGTTTCAGGAGCAAGAACAGCGCCAGGACACGCAGCTAGGACACACTGTTTTATGCATGGCAGGCACTAAGGCGCAAAAGTGTTGATAGAGGCAGCCCCCTCAGCAGAGATAGCAACACAGACAGATGCAGATTTCTGCTGAGGCAGCAGGGGGTTCGGTTCCAGTGGCAGGACTCGAAGGATCCTGCAGCTGGCCGTCATAAAGATGAAAGACAAGGCAATGCAAATGCGAATGCAGTGGAGGCAGGGAAAAAATGTGTGGTTTAATTTGAAATATAAAAAAAATATGTTTAGTGATTTAAATAAATAAAAATGAAAACGTGTGTGTTTAAAAACAGAGATTTAATTTAATTTCATTTAAGTTATTTAATATTTAACCTTTAAAAATATATTCTAAACCGTAGAAGATAGTAAAAAATGGTTTATAGCTTTTTCAAATTAAATTTTAGATAGAAAGATATTTTTATTAAATGTAAATTATATATAAAAATATTACCAATACTCTTGAAATATTTAAATTCGAATTAATTCGAATATATTTAAGACTTTAAGAAACTTTTCGCTGAATATAAGCAACGGTCACTCTGGTAACCGCAGAAAAATGACTGGAGGCCCCCATTCGCTACCTGTTCTCTCCGTTCACCTGGCCTCCTTCCTTCCTTAGTGTTGTTCTGATATTCCACTGGGCATCCCTGATGCGGCCACTGATGATGCCTGCTCGGTGGCATCCATCAAACGCCGCCATATTGAATCAACGCAAAATAATTGCTTTTTAAATGGGTTTTTATACCGAGCACAGGAAGCACGAAGGCAGGGCCCATAAATTCGAGGTTTCGCCACTTTCAGAAAACCCCCCCCCCCAACTACCCCAGACATTACCCTGGGGTAAAGTTTTTCTTGGCTTGAATCGTTCAGAGTCGCGCTTTTCTTCTTGAGTTCTCGCCGATTTGTGAGCTTTAATTTTCCCGATTTATGCCCATGGCTGCAAGGACATTTTTAATGAGATTTCGCTTGGATAGGCCAAGCAGTTTTTCCCCGGAAAAACCAGAGCCAAAGCAAGAGTCCGAGTCCGAGTCCGAGTCCGAGGCGTTGACAGACACAGATTACGAGAGATATGCCAAAAAGTCAGTGCGGTTAAGCAGCTGCTCCTTCTAGTGGCCGGGAGGATGGATGATGATGAGGATGATGGAGGAGGGAGGAGGCTATGAAAGCCAACTTAAGTTTTCCATCGGCTGATGAAAGTATACATAATTTTCTCCTCCCTGCTGTGGCCATAAAAGTTTTCCTTGTTTTCAGTAAATTTGCGTTAAGCAAAGTACCCAGAAGAAGTCTCTTCAGCCCACCGCAATCGGTCCGCTTTTCTCGCCTTTGCCAATGACAACATAATTAACTCATTTATCAACTGAATTTGTTTTTGGTTAAGTTGGATAAATCAAAAGGAAGCGGCTTTTTAATTTATTGGAATTATTTTTATGGGAGCCTCAGACTTTGATAATTCCTTAAAATTCTTAAAATTTGCCAAATAAAAATCGTAAAAAATAAGAAAATGTTATAATAACAAAGCTTAATATTCCCCAAATATATCCACATCTCTTTTTTTCTTTCTCTAAAACACATTGTGTGTATTTTTCGCTGACAGCATTGCCGGAATTGAGTGAAACCCTTGGCGCTTCATGACAACAATCAAATACAATTTGCATCGCGTTTTCAGTAGGGAAATTGAAGGGGGCACTGGGCGAGAGAACCTCTATATAGCTATAGTCATCGATGTTGTTTATGCAGGAACTTAATTGGGTTCAACTGAAAGTGTCAAGTCATGTGGCCGAACTTTGCTGCGAGATTCGTAGGCAAATCGAAAGCATACATATTGTATTTGAATATATATATGTAGAGTATGTATCTATGAATATATAATTTATGGTAGGTGATTCAGCCTATGGCCATGCTTTTGATTAGCCAAACACACACCTACAGGTTGTAGTCGGGTATCACCGTCCGATAATTGCACACATCTGCTGTTGGATATAAAAGATAATGCCCGGCTATTAAGTGAGAGGAGTGGGATTGGGAGTGCTAATAGGGGGAGTTGCTCTAGAGGCGGGAACACACACAAAAACGCAGCGTTTTAGCACTTCCGTTTTAGCTGTTTCTTTCTGGCAACGACAGTCGATGACGTTGGCACCGGAAACGGAAGTGTAACTGCCGCAGAGGCGCACACACACAACACATACGCAGACATGGCGTTTTGTTCTGTCCTGTTTCCGTCGTCTTCTACTTTGAGCCAAGGCGGCATGGCCGGGGTTGCATTTATAATTAACATAATGATGGCATTTTGCTAAACACCGTTTTCCGCATGTAACACACACACACTCTCAGGGAGAGATAGCTGAAGAGAGAAAGGTAGAGGTGGAGACAGGAGGACAGGAGGAGGCACTCAACAACGGCTGCATAGTTGACATGAAATGCCAACTTAATGTCAGAAAGTTAACATGCCACTTGAAATTAACAAGCCGCGCAGAGTCCTTCTGCATTCCACCCTGTGCCTGCCTGCCTGCCTGCCTATCCCTCCCACTCCCCCACTCTCTCTCTCTGGATCCTTTTCTGCATTGTTTTGTGGATACAAGTACGTATAGTGTGTGTGTGTGTGTGTCCTGCTGAAGTGCCTGCCTCGACTTGACACAGGCGACTGGCGTGTCAGGTGAGGCGCATTAAAAATGTAGAATTTCATCTTTTAGTCAGCAATTGTAGCGTTTTTTCCACACACACACACATCCCTTTTAGTCCTCGCACATTTTTGTCGAGTGTTTTTGGGCCTCTGTCTAAGTTTCAGGCCCTCGAGTGCGGCCTGGCTTTTGTTTTTCCGAGGAGCTGTCGCGCTATTTAAAACCATATGAAAAGCGAGGGAAAGAGGAAAAAAAAACCCCTTCCCTTTTTCGGTATCCATTTAGCCAGCAGGCTCAATAATTAATTTATTCCCCACCTGTGCTGGCCGCATTTTGCATAACTAATACTGCAACAAAGGATGTGCTCCTTTCCCTCTCTCTATCTCTGTCAAAAATATATATATTTAGTTGATTGGCTGCCACATTTTTGGCCCTGCATTATTTAATTTTATTGTTCCGAAATCAAAATTCTAAAGCTGTGAGTTATTTATTAAGCTTAAGCTTCTGTGCCATTTCGTCCTGTATTTATTAAGGTGTTTCCTTTAGCCGCAGTATAAAAATAACACAAAATTCCCAGCATACTTGTATGCAAAATATGTATTAATTAATTATACAAGAATGAAATTCCTTTACCGAGCTCGGATCAGACCAAACTCACTTTAAAATACATTTAATTTAATATTCAAAATACGGGAGCGACACTGGCAGGACTTTAACGTATTTTTTTTTAGGCCCATTTCGCATCGAGCCCCCAAATTGGTCGTTAGCACATTGGCATTGGAAGGAGAGGGGAGGGAGAGGGTAGGGGTGTCAGAAAAGGTCGCTGCAAATTACACGTGACATGCCAAATGGCGAAATGGAGGAAGGAAGATGTTCCCCGGCTGACAGAGCCTCATACACGACTCCCTGCCCGTTTGCCCTGCCAAAATGATCATAAAATTAGCGCACAAAAGTAAAACATATGAGACGCGATTTGAATTTGACGCCATTACCCTCATTTGGGCCCAGGCTCTTCACTCCCCTTGCATGCTGTGTATACAGAGAGAGAAATTCTTGAAGTTTTGAAGAACTAGAAGAATTTCTATACCCTGTTTTATTGATGATTTTTTATTAAATTAAATAATAGTTAAAAGATCATAAATTTCTTATTATAATCATTAGATGAGTCATTTAAAGGTGTTTTAAGGATATTATAAATAATAAGATGAGTAACGCCATACTAATTTTGGGTACTAAAGCAGGCTCTAGGCTCTCTAAAAATTATTTTAGAATGTTTAGAACGTTAAATGTTCTATGACTCTAAATGTTTAAATACCTTAAATTTTCATTAAATCTCTACATCAATATTTTCGCTCTCTGTGCATCCCATCATCAGTAGCCAAAGAATCCAGACTCTAGAGTGGGGGCTGGGAGATACGCATAATGACGCACCAGGCGCCAAAGTCATTTGCATATGCCAACCTAACCAAAAACGTGTCGCGGGTGGGCGGCCTCGCACAGCCTCCTCCCTCCCGGACTCCATAAAACCCAAGGATATGGGTTGAGGGAGGATATGAAGCTGGGGGAAGGTTGTATATTTTTATTGGCAGCTGCCTAAGGGCAATGAGTCTCCGTCTCTGTCTCCGATTGCGACGACTCCCGTCCGCCTGTCTGGCATACTAAGTGAGCTTTTATATGCCGGCACAGTTCTCTTTCTCCTTCTACCCCCCAAAAAATAAAAGTCCCGATAATAATCGTACATAATAATGTGCTCGCTTGCTGATAGCGTTAATTATGCAGGGCCGCAGCGCTAATTATGATTTGTAAGCATCGAAAATGTACGAGTATCGTGACGACGACGACGTTGCCTACTTGCAGGCATAGCGTTTTTAATGAACCCGTCGTCCCGTCGTCCTACGTCCTTCGTCCTACGTCGTACGTGTTCGTTGGCCAATCAATGGACCCATTGTTGGCTGCGATTCGATTCCGTGGTTCGAACTGAAAATGTGCGCAATCTACAATCGTTTTCGGGCAGAGGGACATGGTATGGTATGGTATGGTATGGTGGTTAAAATGCCACTTGAGGCGGACAAAAGGATGATGCAGCGGCAGCGGCAGAATGTATCTGGCGGATACACCAGTCCCGCAATTATGTTACAAAACGTTGCAATTAAGCAAACTGTAACAAAGGCATGACCGAGCCAAAGTCTCCCTCTCTCTCTCGGTAACTAAATATGAAATGGAGAAAAAAAAAAGTGGAAAAATCCGGGAAACAAAAAACTTCCGCTGTCAACGCTGTTTCTGTCTCCGGTCTTCCCCTTAGTACTTTCAGCTCAAGTGCACTCTAAGCTCGACAACTTGAGGAGGAATTCATATTTTTTGCTCTGCGTGTGTGTGTGGAAAACGTGTTCAATTGATATTTTCTGAACGCGCAAAGAAAAAGTTATAAATAACAAGAAGAAGCAGCAAGCAGCAGCAGCAGCAACTTGAGCCAAAACTGCAATATTGCACACACTCCGAGCGTAGAGCCAAAAAGCCAGACTGGTCTAAAAATACAAAACTCTCTCTCTCTCGAAGAAGAAGGCAAGAAGTTCGCAAAGGGAGCTGGAATATCTAGATACATAAAGTGAGGGTATATGAGGAGGGGTTGAGGGTTGAGGGTCACTTGAGGCCACCTCTTCGGACTTAAAAAGCTGGTAGCAGCTACTTTGCCTCGAGTCTTTGGCCGGGGCTAAGAAAGCCAAACAAGTGGCTGCTTCATATTGATTGCTGAGCCAACGCCGCAGGCTGCACTCGATCCGAATCTCCCTCAGAAACACCGCAACCATCCTGGAATGGGTTTTCGGAATTTTTGGCTGGGATGTCACACCAAAAAAAAAACACAGGAATCTGTTCAAACACATAAAGAAAAACTCCATCGAAGCCAATTTGTATTAAGTGTAATAAGTCGGGAAAGTTTGAACTTAAGTTATAAACACAAAAATTTATAGTGTCTTACAATTATGGTGATTTAAGACAGAGATTGGGATTAGGATGAATATTGTAGTTCTTTGAGAGTTTGTTGAGAGAAAGAATCTTAAATCTTTAGGTATTGCCTTATTATGTTATACTTTTTGTGGTGACTGTTATTAAAACTTAAGTTTAAGAGCAAAAAAAGCTCAAGATATATATTTTTTTCTAGCAATATGTTAAGAAACAGTTTGATTTTCTATCCTAAAAGAGGTTATATGTGTTAAAAATTTTATAAAAAGTAGTACCATATTTGTCTCTCAATTAAATGATGCAAAATATAAGTTTACCCACAAGAATGTGCAAAAAGGAAGGATTAAATCCTTTCTTTGTAATATAAATTAGTATTTTAATGCTTTTCCCAATAAATTTCAAGTCAAATCCCAGCTGTTTTTCAAGTGTAACTAAAATTTAGCACCAGACTCACCTGGCTACCATGTTCAAATGACTTTTCCAAGCTGCATATTGAAATTTTATTGCATTCGGCCCAGAGGGGCTGAGCTGGGCTAGGCTGAGCAGGAGCAGCAGGGAAATGCAGGAAAATGGCCCAGACTTTTGGGGCCAAATAGGAAAGGAGAGGGGTATCCCGGCGGGTCAAGTCAGTCAAGCGGCACAAATTCAAACATTTGTATTGCTGAAATTGAAAAAGGTGTCGGGATGAAAATGAAAAATTATCCCCCTGGCTGGACGAAAGCAGAGTGAGTGGAAATGGGGGCCAGGATGGACAGTCTGTCTGTCTGGTCAGCATTGATAGCGGCAATGTTTTTGTCTTCATTCTCTGGCGATGCGATGACTGATGTCTGGCCGACCCAGGGACCCACCCGCCCGCTCGTCTGGTTAAAACAGGAGTTAACCATTGATTGGCTGCTGCCTGGTATTGCTGCTGGTGGCTTAATTGTTATATTCCAGCCACATACATAGCTGCGACTTAATGAAATGAAACACCATTCGTAATTGATCGATTACACTCGCCTATACAAATACGAGAGAGTTTATTATGTGGACGGACTATCGGACGGACTCTTCTCTGCAGCCATAAATCATTGGCACACATAGTGTACTATATATAAATTAATATACGATACAAAAAGAAAATTGCTCGCTTCATATTTATGACTTTCCAAAACTATTAAAACTGGTTATTAACAATGTTGATTTATCGATGTACAGAGGCCTACCAGATATCGCCTGGCATGTGCTCATGCTTTATATCAATTAATTTGTCATTGTCGTGGGACCCCCCTGAATATATACAAGACTGTGTACATTTTGTTAATTAATATTTAAGGGGGCACGCGGTAAATATAAATTTTAATTTTAATTGCAAGAGGGAATAATGGGAAAAATATGAGAAAAGAACGTGGTTTTGAAGGGGAAAATTAAAGAATTACTGCTTTCAAAGGTTGATATCTTATGAAAGACCATAAATTTCATTATTTCCCTATTAACATTACCAAAAAAATCGATTTCTAACTTGTTTAATCTTAGAATTCTCTAGGGACTTTGATTATTTATTTGAAAATATTTATAAAATATAAAGTTACTTAGAAAACTTTCTATAATTAACTTTAAAACTATTTCCCAACAGACACAAATTTTATTACAACGAAAAACTAAATTTCCTGTGCCGAATCTCTTCATAAAATTCAGTTTTTTATGTTTTTTGATTTGAACTTTCTTATTCCGTGATTTTTGCTGTGTGTTTTCAGAATTTATCTTTCATTTTGACGCCTCTGCTGATGCCACAGTTGCATTTTATGCAAACATATGCGGCGTGAACGGCAGAAGTCGCGATGCGGCCTCGTGGAAAAAAGCGTAGACATGCCAAAAAGTTTTTCCAGGCTTTTCCTGTCCCTCCACCACCCTTCTTCCCTTGCCACTGTACAGTGCAAGTCATAAGCCTCGGCCAGACAGCTGTCAGCAGTCAAATATGCAGGCCGCAAACAATGAAAAACAACAAAATAAAAATAGTAACCCTATGCCTGATTCCCGTTTCCATTTCCCTGAAAAAATCCTGGCTCTCAGGATAACATGTGCGAGGAATAATCAAGGTTCTATATTTCGGCTTATGGGATATATCCCAGCCAGCTGTCCGTCGGAGTCTTTTTCACACCTTTTTTTTTTGCGAGCTGGATTTGTTTAATCATTCAAAGTTGCGCCGTGCCGTATAATTTATTATTATTTTCTTGAGGGAGACGAGCAGCAAGGAGCAGCGAGGAGCTTAAGGAAGCCCAATAAAAGCAGCTGACTCTAATGTCAATCCAAAGTGAAGCTATGGGGGCTTAAAGTCAATTTCAATAATTCTAATTTAGCAACAAAAACACGACGGAATGGCTCTAAAAACGCTGAGAATGTTTACCGAACGTAAACAATACCCCGGCCAGACAACAGGAGGATAAAATTTTGGAGAAGGAGAGGATGGGAGGATGTGTCTCTCTCATTCCAGGGAAACGTGCAACTCACTTGGTCGCTTTGTTATTTTGGCTTTTTCATGCTCCATTTATATAACCAGCATCGCCTGCTCAGGCAGCTGTTACGGCTTCTTGGTCGTCCTTCTGGTCCTTGCCCTTAACCCAGCCTTGCCTTGCCTTCACTCTGGCCAGGAATTTGACGTGTGCTCGTTTATCATTCATTTTGCGCTCGCTTACATTATTCGAACGGAACCTGAAACATTAAATTTTAGCACGTTTTGCGCTAACGTGCGCTCATTTCTACCCCGGCATTACGCACGCCATAAAGCTTAGCCTTTTTCCTCGGCTTTTCCTTTGCTTTTCCTCCTTCCTCCTTGGGCTTTTCATGAGCTTGGGCGGGCATCAGCCGTAATGAAGTTAAGTGACGGCATTCTGCAAGGCAGCTTAACCATTTTGTTGGAAGGAAGAAATTGTTAGCAACAATATTGTAAAACAAAACAATAATGTCAAGTCGGGAACTCCTTGAATTGAATTGAAATGTAGAAAATATGTAGGAAGGTCCTTAAAATGCGTATTTATTAAATTCTAGGAATTATTGCCTCTTAAGTAAAGGTTTTATGGATTTTTAAATGCTTAAATTCTTGGAATATTAGGTAGTTTTCTTTTACTTGTGACCATTAATCAAGATTAAATAAATAAATTCCAGAACCTTTAATCCTTGATCATTAAGATTAATAGAAACAGTTTGTCATTAGTCATAAAATAAAATCTAAGAAGCCAGAGCTCTCTCTAAACTTGTTAAACCAACATTTACTATTCATTTAATTCCCCTAAATTAGTTTTTATTATAATAATAACATTTTCTAGTCACATTTACCTGCAGTTAATTATTTAATAGTGAAATTCCAGCACTCACAGCTTATCATCAATATGTTTCCATATTATTTCACTCATTAATTTCATTTTATTGACTATTATTCATTAAATTAGTTTTGCTATCTATATTTTTGTAAATGGAAATTGCCGCTGGCTTTTGTTTATGACCCCAGCAATGTTTTAATGCTGCCCTCCATTAGAGATGATACCAATAGCAGCTGCAATTTAATTAGGACACGGCAAAAACAGCACTGATAATTTATTTATCACAAACACACCGAAACGAAATGGGAAACGGAAGTAGCACAAGGCTTTTAAACAATGGACCAACCGGCAGGTAAAATGTGCCGGCCATTTCCGCATTTTGCTTTTCCGCCGACCAACCAACTCCAACTCTTTTCCACTTTTCCACTTTTCCCTTCCAAAAGATATAACAAAAGCGAAACAAATCAGGGCCCCCAGTTTTGTGACATTTAAAATTCAATAATCATAATTAAATAGCCCGAAAAACACCCGGGGGTCGTTAAATCGCTAAAAGCCTGAGGGGTGAAAGGCAAAAAATCAGAAATATGAACACACAGCACGAGAGAGAAGAGAGAAGAGAGGCTGGGGATGGGGCTCAGTAGAAACAACAGCGAAACATAACTTTTAATGTTTCTAACTGGGGAACTCGGAGAGGCAAGTTGCCCCGACGTGCAGCCATATAATGGAAAACTTGTTTAAAACTTTTAATTTAATTTTATTTTCGCCAGTCAGCCAGGCAGCCCGGCAGCCCGGCAGCTTCAGATGCAGCTTTGGATTTAGTTTCCGTTCCGTTCGGTTCGGTTCGGATCCGCCGGTTCGAAATGCCAACTCAACTTCAGCCCTGCTTTTTCGGCAACCATTATTTCCTGTTTCATTTGTTCAAAAATCCAGCAAAATACTAAAAGCAGAAGCAACCAGATTGTTGGCTCGCTTTTTGTCGCAGTCCGTGTCCGTGTCCATGTCCATGTCCGAGCCAGCAATTAAAACAGCACAATTGCACACAAGTTTTGGCCGCACATCTCCATGCGAATCTTTCTTCGTCTTTGTATCTGTATCTCAGCATCTGTATCTGTATCTGTATCTTGTATCTGGGGCTGCATTCATTGAGCTTTGGCTTTAGCTTCGGCTTTCTGTCTGTCTGCAGTTAGTTATTATAATTGCACTTGACTCCCGTCTTGACTTGAGCTTGGCATTTTGGCCAAGGAAGGACCCTCAGAGGAGGGGTCACAGAATTGTGTTTAGTCTGCATAAATTTATAAATGGCTTAGTGTTTTCTTCCGCACAATGGGCTACAAACTGTCGCAATTTACTCCTTGATCTGAATTCAGAATAAATGTTTGCTTAAGCAATATTAAACAAAAGATTAAATGCCACGAAAAATGTATTTCTTATTGAATAAAAAAGGAACAGAAAGAGATGAATTTTCTGCCTAGAAATTATTATAGTTCCAAGCCAAGTGTTACTTCTATGAGCTCAGCAGTTAGTCAAAGATTTATGCATTATTCAATGACCCTTCCCCCACAAAGTAATTCCAGCTTATTAATTATTACAGTCTGCGTTTCTGCCCATTTAATCGTAATTATTCATATGTAATTAAGGCTCGGCTGCCATATGTACATATGTATATCCCTTGTCATATTGAATTAGATTGACGCAGATTGAGCGAGAGTCCGGCCAGCGGATCAATATTGCGGAACGGCTATTTGTAGAGGTCGAACGACACGCAAACAATAACCTGGCTGGCTGGTTGGCCCTTGGGCAGGATAATAGCAGTTAAACCAACCAGTCGGCCGCTTTTCCTGCCACCATTTTGTTTGTTTGTTGTTGTTGTTGTTGTTGTTGTCGCGGTGTCACCCACAACATGTCGTGTCCTCCGGTGCCATGTCTACACCAAGAACTGCTGACTGATGGAACACGCACGCACAGAGTTCTCCAGTCTGATCAATGTGGGCGGAAATTGGGTTGGAAAGGACGGACACACAGCAAAAAAGGACGCTGCTGACCAAGTGTTGTTTACCAGAAAACAAAAAAGGGCTGGAAAAAGTTTTCAAATTACATTTGGTAGCCTTGTTACAAAAAAAAAAAACAAAGAGGAGAGTAAAATGAAAAATTCGGTAATCCTGTAAAGAATAATAAACATACTTGATTTGAGGAGAATTTTATTGGAAGTTTACAATACAGAAAATATTTATTTGTAAATATTTAGACTTAAAATAAAAGAATCCAAGGAATACCTGTCATAGTTCCTTGATTTTAACTTGGGTTTTGTGCTACCTTAAATCTTCTTTTTGATTCCCCTTTCAGCAAATGTCTTTTGGGAACAAAGGCAATTAACAAAGTTAATTGCGTAACTTGGCCAAATGGCCCAGGGACGTCGTCAGTTGTCTGAAATATATATAGTACCTATAGTACCATATAGTACCAAGCCTTTATTAATATTTTCTTTCTTCTCTCTCCATCTCATTGCAGGTATGTATACAGATATATATATATCGATGGCAGCAACGCTTAAAATGGGCATAAACGTCAAATGGCTATAGAGGGTAGTGAGGGCGACATTTCAGCTTTTCATTGGCAAAGAAAACGCAGAAAATGCGACAGAGCGAGGCTATAGCGTGGCTTTACAACATGCCGTCTTTATAGCCAAGGCGACAGTTTTCCACTGCAGCGCAGACTTGCTCCATTTCGGCTGCAATGCTGCTCCTGCTCCCACTTCTACTCTCGATCCTGTTTTCCTGCTCCTTTGCCATCGTCTCGTCGGTAGCCGTAATTTCTTGGCGTTTATTTTTACGCTATTTCTGTGGTAAGTTTTTGCGCTTGCCAGTTGCCAGTTGACAAAGTTTCAAGTGTTCGCTTTCTAATGTAATTAAAATGCTTACAAATGTTTGCCAACAGCGATAAAATAATCATTTCAAGCACACAGACACCGAAGAGTACACAGCCACGAACATTTTCCAGAGATAAGGAAAAAAATAAGGACTCAAATAGAATTATAATTTAAGTGGAGACCCGCAACGCTATCAACATCTAATTTGTAGCATCAAATAAAAATCAAATAAAATTATCAGTGCAACGTGTGAATGCTTAATAAATTGATGAAAGCTTTGGCTCCTTCTCGCAGGATACAAATATATATATATATGGAGAGTAGGAGAGAGAGAGATACTTTCATACACTGCCCACACATAGTAAGTGGTGTACACGTGGCGAACTTCGACTCCAGCTGGCTGCTTCACTTAAGTTCCCAGCTCACGTAGGCGATAATGTTTGCCTGCCAAGTGAGCCGGGTTGTGTTTTTTTTCTCCAAGAAGGAGCAAGAGCAAGAGATCCCAAGCAGGAGCCCCCAGGCTGACATGTCACGTTAAAATAGGGCAAAAAATTGCAAAATAGTGCGACGTGTCGTGTGCCGTGCTTTCACTGTTTTCATATTCGCATAAATCTCCTTGTTTAACATATGCAAGAACAAACAGTTATCCCCCACCTCACACATTTCATTTTTTATATCGCATATATATTGTATATACATATATTTTATATTATATATGTATGATGATGTCAGCATTTTGGTTATAGTCAGAGTTGAATTTCGATCCAAACAAAAGCTTATTATTCATTGACTTGCGTTCTCGAATGTAATTAAAGCAATTTGTTCATTAAAACTGACCTTTTATTTATAAAGGCTCAACATTTCAATTAAGTATTGACATTATTACGCAACTGAAAGGTCGAGTGTTTAACAAAAAGAAGCCAGGAATGCGTGACACTCGATGGGTTACAGTGGATTTGTGGTAAAAAATATTGTCAGCTTATGCAGAAAGCAGGGAAAAATATTTATTTATTATTACTTACCAAGGTTTAATAAAATATAAATAATTTTAACAGACAGTAAACTTGTAGTAACAGATTTTCGGAAGGTTATAAAATAACAAAGTTCTTAATTATTAACAATTTGTAAACTCCAACTTTATAAGCTCATCTTTCATTTATATCACCTATATTCCCACTAATCCCTCTCTATATAATATCCATCCTTAATACCTATAGTTCACTGTATTGGCCATAAACCGATTTCGAGTACCAGGCCGCTCTGTCGTCCTTCCGATTCCCTCTCTCTTTCATGCTTCCTAGCCATTGTCACGCAACCGCAAAACAAAGAGCGGAAAAAATGGGAATAACGAAAAGAATAAAAAAAAAAGGAAGAAAGACCATAAAGCTGCTACAATGCCAGATATTTATCTGGCTTTATTGACAAAAGCGTTTTGTCGATTGTTCAAATAAATTATATGCCTTTATCAATAAAGTCTAGGCTCCTCGTCCTCGTCCTCGATCCTCGCTCGTCGCCCGCTCATTTTCCTCACTTTTTTTCCTGGCTTTTTCCCGCTTTTCCATTGCTGTTGCTACGTGACGTTGACTGTTACTGGAGCGAAGATTTGTTATGGCCATAATTCAGGCCAGTCCAAAAGGAAGAATCCGAAAAGAAATCCAAAATCAACTGAGCTTTATGCGTGTATTTATGAACTCGGTGGGATGCGAAGAGCTCTATAAATCTTTAAGCAGCGACGACGCTGAAAATTATTGCCTAACAGGATGGCAAATCAAATGTGAGGATGCTTAAGTGATTTTCCAGATTTTAGGGAGGATAACTACATGAATTCAATATGAGGTTTTGGCACTATAAAGTCGGGAAAGATGATATTATATATTTTTGAGAGCCTTATTTTCTATGCTTTTTTGAGGAATGAATAGAAAACAAATCAGAAGAAATTAAATAGCTTGATTTTTCAGTTGTAAAAATAGATTATTTGTATTTAAAATTCCCATGGATTTAGGTTTATTTTTTGTTTTAGAAGGAAGCTTGTGTTTCGCTGAAAAGTATGCTACATTTTCAAGAGTTTAGAAAAAATCTTCTAAGATGCTTTTTACAAGTTTTAAAAATATAATTTTGAGTCCTGTTTTCGACTTATTTCTATATTATAAAGTTAGAGTTTTTACTCCAATATCCGTTGAACCAATTCCCTGCTTTCCCATGGTCGCTATTCCAGATTAAACATATAAATAAACTGTGGCACACACAGATTTGTTATGACCATAATTCAGGCCTGGCAAAAGGAAATCCACAGCCAACTGACAATGACATTTATGGCGGTGGGCCGGGGGGGAAAAACTCTATAAATCTTTAAACAGGAGGAAGAGAATCACCGCCTAACAGGCACGCAAATCAAATATCAAATTGTTTAAGTGATTTTTCATTTGGCGCTTTCACCTTGTTACCGTTAACATAATTTTCTGGGCAACAACTTTACCATAAGTGATTTCTACCCCACCCTCTGCTCTCTCAGTGCTTGTTTTCTTATTTTTGAGTTTCTTATTTTTTTTATTTTATTTTGTTGTTGCCACTTTGATATAGATTGTTCCGAACAGGGAACATTGAGGCGGAGTGGAGTGGAGTGGAGCACACCAGCCGTCATTTAATTTTATCGTGCGGAAGTTCTAAGTGCAATGATGTTGTTGTTGTTGTTGTTGTTTTTTTTTTGCCAGGTGAGGGTGGGTGTGCGAGGGTGTGCGAGTGTGTGTACCTTGAACATTGCTTAAAAGCGCGCTAAAATGTTCAATTTACGTGTGCTTCTGCTGTTCTCCTCCGCCTTTTATTTTGAAACATTGAAAATAAATTGAAACTGTTGGCTGGCTGGCTGGCTGACTTTTCTCTCCCCCGTAAATAAAAAGGTTCGCTGACAACACGGGTCCCCACATCACATCACATCACATCACTCTGTGTTTGCCTGTGCACAATATGTAATAATAAAAAATTGTATTTATTTATTATGATTTTCCATTTTGCAGAATCAGCAAAAAACATTTTGTTTTTTACCAAAAACGAAAAAGAAAGAAAGTAACGCCGCCGCTGGAAATTGGCACAAACTGTGCCCTCTGGCACTTTTTTCCATTTGCCTTGTCCCCACACCCCCACACCCCACACCCCTATGTCAACATTTTTCCCTCATTTTTTTCCCCTTGTTTAACAACAAGCCAAGGGAAATGGAGGAAAAATGGTTGGTAGAAAAAAAATTTAAAAGGAATTAATAAAAATATTTAAACTGTCCCCGGGCCAATGAATATGAGAAAATGCAAAAAATAACAACAGAAAACTGTGTAAACATTGGTTAACAAATGAAACCGAGCATGATACAACAATAATAAATATCAGAAGGGGGGGAGTCCTTGCTGGAAAGGTTCCAGTTCATCATTTATGGTCACTATCCCTTTGCAGAACTGAAGCCATAACCATAAATGAGCTCATTGCTCATGCCGCGTATAAAATGTAAATTTCTCTGTGTATCTCTATCATAAAATCCGTGGCAAAAGAAATATATATTCTCTAAAGTTTCGCATACATACATATATCAAACAATTTTTCAGGGACTTCAAGTACAAGTACAAACTCGGTTCAGCTGCAGCTTCATACATTTATGGACGTGTCCTTAGCAGCCCAAGCAACTCAATAAGCCAGGCCACAACTTCCGCACACGCAAAAAACAAAAAGAAGCTATAGGAAAAAAGTACAGCAAAAATGTAGAAAAAAAATATATAAAAATAGCGAGCAACAAGAAAAACTTTCAACAAATTTCCCCGCATAGAGCGAAGCATTTTGTGCGCATATTTTAACTACAGCGCATTATGTTTTGAGTGATTTACGGGGCCAGAACAGCCAAAAAAGGGCCCGAAATGGGGCAGAAACAATGAGCAGCCAGGAATATATATACATATATATAAAAGAGAGTAAAAAAATATCCAACATCTTGTTGTTTCTGCACTTGAACAAATGATTTGCAAGGAACAACATGGCATGCTAATGCTGCAAAGTGTGCTGCTACACTAATGCCGCACACTGTCGACGTAGTCGTAGTCGTAGTCGTGGCATCGCCATTAGTGTCGCCAACTAACTTTAGATAACTAATTAGGGAGCGTTGAGGGGGCCCGGCCGACTTAACTGTAGTTTTGTGTTAACCTTAGCGCAGCTAATTACATTTAATGTGTCTAGTAAGCAACTTGGCAGCGGGAATTGTGTTACCACCACTGCCACTCCCTTTTCTGGCATTTGCCCTTTGCTTTGGCTTATTAAAACACTTTGAGGCGGCACGTAGAACTGTGCGGCCGTAACAACCAAAGAGAAAGAGAGCCGTGTGAGTGCTCCAGAGTCGTAGTAGCAGTAGTAGCTGGACCGGAGCCGGATCCGGATCCGGGCAACGTGTGCTCCAACTTAATTATAACTAATTTGTAGCATATGTAGTGGCAGAGAGGTGTGCAGGAGTGTGTGTGTGCGTGTATTTGAGATGAAAAAGTGCCTGGCACAAACCTCAACTTCTGCGCCTCAAGTGGCCATTAAAGCATTAAAGCCATATCAAGCACACACACACACATATGTACACATATTTGGCAAATAGCCAAATGATATAGCAATTAGCCAGGCACTGGGAACTATTTTGCTTTAGGTTTTTCTGTACTTTATTTAATTTTTATTAATATTTAATATATTTATATAAGTTTAATTGTTTATAAAATACAGAAAATGTATGCTAGATTTTAAAACAGATTGTTTTTTAAGAAGATAAGTGCAAAAGGCTGTTAGTACTTCCATTATTATCATTAGTAAATATTATTCTCGAAGAAAGGACAACCCTTGTGGCTTTTTAATAACTAGCATGTCACCGTATAGCGACTTGGGAATTATTAGGATACATTTCTAATAAAAATTAAGGGTTTTCTTACATTTTAAGAGATGTATTACGATTTTACAAAATTGTAAAGCTCATTAAAACTTCAAAAATACGAAGCTTTGTTTAAATGGCAACAAACTCTTCAAAAAACACTTAAAAATTATCATTTTATCACATAAAAAAACCAATAAACCAATAATTCCATAATATTTTCCTCGATTCAACTTTATTTTTTCGAGTGAAAATATATCAGGAAAATGCACAGCACCATATGCATGTTCGAAAAGAGCGTGAAAAACAATGCAGCGCTAATCGTATTTGTGTTCGCATCGCTATCGCATTTGCATATTTATTAACGTTGATTTTCAAGTGCCATGCCAATTGTGCAGCCAAACCCAACCAACTATCACCCAACCACCCAATGACGTTCAGGAAAAACCAACTAACCAACCAACAAACTAACCAACTGAACGAGCAACCGGCGAAATGATTGAAATTAAAACCACAGGCGAACATAAAAAATCGCTTACGTTAAAAGCTCATGCAAGAGATACCAGCGAGAAAGAGAAAGAGAGAGAGGAAAGCGGAAAAATCAGGGAAAGCGGGGAAAAAGAACAGGAAGCGATGTCGATGGAGGCAGCACTCGAATGAATTCACGTAACCGCATAAAATCAAACGAAATAAGCCAAGCGCCGTGGAAAAATGGCAACAAAATGCACTTTATGCCAAACTGCAAGGGAACAACTCCACGTGCCACTCAACATCAGGCCCGCCCGCGGTCCTGTTACCACTTTAAAGCCCCTCCCCCCCATCCGCACCACCAAAAACTGCTCCAAACTCCAATCGAGAGAGGAGGTGTAATAATGGCCAACGGCACGCACGTTGGACCAACCGCAAGACCCACGGACAAATGTTCTCTACGGGTTTCCCCAGTACGTACCCTCGTGTTTCCTGCTCGAAATGCACCGGAGGAGGATTGCAGGGGGGGGATTGCAGGGGGAAAACTTTTAACCATAAATGTAGGTAGTGCCTGGCCACCCACCCAACATTGGCAAACCGAAAAAAGCAGCAGAGGCAGCAAGAAATGGCCAGAGCAAATACGAAAATCAAGTTTAAATTTGGTGAGCTCGAGTGCGAGAACCCATGACATTGAGCCAAAGGGGAAACAGGAAAAGAGAGAGAGAGAGAAAAAAAAGGGTAACACACACACACACAGGTGGCCAAGCAGAAAATATTTAATTTTCCAGAGCCAAAAGAGAAACCAGATTGTGCTTAAAGTTTCCATTTAAATTCTTTGCAGTTCTTAAAGGTTAAATGAAAGCCAAGTTCTTGATGTTTCTTAACTCATTAGAGCCAGAAATGTATGTCTTGTTCTCAAAAACTAATTAAGTTTTATGGGAAATAGTAATCATAAACCTAAAGTATCAATTCTAGCTCAAAGCTAATCAAATGTCTTGAATACAAAATGAATGAAATGCACAATTAATCAATCAATTGAGATAAAAACCTAGCTTCAGGTGTGTGTTGCATTGTGTTGCATTGGCCTTAGGCCATTGGATCGATGAATATTGCATTGAAAATCCCTGGCTAATGCCAAATTGTCAAATGCCAGCACGACACAACAACATGCAACATGCATTGCCTGCGGCAAAAGATTGCCGGCTCCTCCCCTGAGCCAAATTCAGTTGCATTTTCCAATTCCATATGCAACTGGAGTAGGAAAGACAATAACCCAAATGCAACTGCCAATATTAGTTACGCTTGGCAACAGCTTGCTCTCAGACACACGGCAGGCATCGGATCGAAAAATGCTGAATGGATTGGATTGGCTTCGAGTGGAGATGGGGAGCTTGTAGCTTGAAGCTGAAAACTGGGAGTTTTGGTCTAACGACATAAACGACATATAGTACGTGCCAGAATCAGCACAAAGACATCAAGGCAGTCAAAAAGTAAATATGCAACAAACAATGGCATTATGTAACTTAAAGTGCACAGCCACCACAGTTCAGTACAATGGCGGGGAAATCGGATTAATGCAGTTCTTGCTGCTGCTGCTACTGCTAGTGGAAACCCAATCCGTAAAGCTGCTGCTCCACTAAATACAATGAAAAACTTTCACAAACACACACACACACACACACTCGTAATAAACAAAAGGACAAATGCGACGCGTCGCGCCGCCCCAGAGCCAATCAATCGCTATGGCACCCCAGGGGCTCAGTTCCAAACAGAATAAAGGGGGTAGTCAGTGAAGGGAAAGCCAGTAGAGTGAAGAGGGATAGCAAGTGGAGAATGTGTAGGTTCTGGGAGTTTTTTAGGGGGGCATTTGAACGCAATCTGACACGCGACCAGTTCAATGCACGTTGGCTTGGGTCAAAGCCCAAAAGCAAGGGAGCAGAGTAATAGATTTTGGTCCTTCGAACAAAAAAAGGGGAAAAAAACTCTACAAAAAAAAGAAAGAAAAATCTCCCAAAAATCAAGAGAGCTTTAAAGGGAAAGTAAAGTGTATTTTATAGAGTATCTGAAGTCTTAGCTAGTAGCTACAATAATGCAATAACTGCTAGCAAATGAAGCCAATCAGCTTACAATTCTATTCACTTTAAAGCTCATCAGCTGGAAATTCCCAATCCCAATCCCAATCCGATTCAACTTCGATTTATGCTCTGGCATCAGCTTACAGGCTAGGAGGACCCTCAACGGGGTCGTTGTCTCTACTCGCCTCTAATTCAATTACATAAACCAAACCCTGCAGCGGAAACTTTAATTTGTATGCAAAGTCAATGCGAATTGCGGGGAGATTTCTGGTAGTACCGGAGATATATGTACATATATATGTATCCTATACCCACGTAGACGCATCGTCGTGCTGTCATGTCCTTGCGCACTCAAGCGCTTAATCCTTTGAAATTGCCACGCAGCATTTGGAATGCATATGGGATGATGCCCCTTTGCCCCTTCGCCCGTCACCCGGGGCGTATGAATATTACGCATACGCCGCGTGTTGCTGGTGCTGGTGCTGGTACTGCTGCCACTCATAAACAAACTAGACAGCGGAATAACACATTCAATTTTATGCAAAAGTGTTGCATAATAAGATTACCCAGCGCTAACTGGCGGGCGAAATCAGTTAAAAGCCAGCAATAAACAAAAAAAATAATAATATTTGAGGGAGGAAGAGAGAGAGTGTATACCATATATACCATACATACCAGAGAACACCGAGCTCCATTCATTTACAAATAATATTCGGCATTAAAATTGCATGCCATAAGCGGCGGCGAACAAACTCGGAACAGTTACCATAGTCTCTCCCCCCCCTTGAGCTGAAATATTTTTCTCATTTCCGCAACGAGCGCAAAATATTTTTGCGATTTCCGCACGGCCATCGTTGGGGATCTGGGAGAAGCAGGAACCAGGAACCAGCCCCCATGTGCTGGCCCAGCATGAAATATAAATACAATACAAATAAACGCGTGTCGTGCATATTGTACAATCTACAATGTTGTATTTATTTACGCGCCGCCAACAGCAACAGCAGAAAATGGCAACACAAACCGAATCAACAGTACAGAGAAATGGCAACAAATGTTGTTGGCTGTTGGCTGTTGGCTGTTGGCTGTTGGCTGTTGGCTGGCGGTGGCCATGCTGACAATTTGTCAGCCACCCATTTAGCCAAGTTAGAGGGGGCCATACCATAAGCTGAGCAGAACAACGACCCCTTTTTCGCCATGGAATTGTTTGCAAATGTGCTGTGAAAATTTGTCGCGCGCTGCATTAAACTCGTGTGCAGGGCCCGAAACGCAAATGCTGGCAGCAGCAGCAGCAGCATCAGCATCAGCATCAGCATCAGTAACAACAATAATATAAAATGGCCCTATAAACTATCTGGTGGCAAAGACAAACAAGGCTGGGTGAGAATAATGTGGCGGCAGATTTAGATTTAGATATTTATACCAGCAGAAAGTGTAGAGGGAAGAAAGGGTTTTATTTTCTAGCTAATGTAATCAAATGTGATGGAGATCAAGTGCTGAAAGATAGTTTTAAATAAGAAAGTATGTAAAGCGAAGGAAATTAGTTAATATATTTAAATAATAATATATATTCATAGAAACCAGGGGGAATTTATTTAATATATTAAAATAATAATATATATTCATAGAAATATTACTCAACAAATATATGAAGTTTAATATTTTAAGGAAACTAAGGAAAAGTTTGATAAGAATAACAATTCATTAATATCTTTTAATCTATACTCCATGCAAATTTGATCATTTTTCTTAGAAGCAATTTCCCCTATTTATTATTATTATTCCTATTATTATTTTCCTATTTTTCTTTCATTCTTATACCAAATTTATATTTTATATATTTCTTTCTTTGAAATATTTAAATTTTTGCTCTAGAAAAATTCTTATTTAATTTTTGTCGAATATGCATAACTACATTTTGTGCCTTTTTTTCTGATGTGCAAATATTTGTCATCAAGTTACGAAATGTCTTCAAAATGATATGCATATTTCTCTCTCCTGCTAAACCCCTTTATCATCCCCTTTCGTACAGCTTTTCCTGGGGAAAACACAGCTATGCAAAGAGGGCAAAGAGCGTTGAAGCAATGAAATGAATTTGCACGCGCTCATAAATATTTTACATATGCATATTGGCCAACTCGGAGAGCCGTAACTCCAGCGAGCGACTCCAACTCTGGACGTGAAGATGTTAGCTGCTTCAGCTATGCTACGTGAAATGAATAGATATACATATACATATACATATACATGAACAAGAACACAACGAGGCTGCAAATTATTGTGACATAAAGTGCTTTGACAGCGACACCACCACCAGTTCCTCCAGTTGTACAGTTCTACAGGAGCTCTACATCTCTCCATCTCTAGATCCTTATTCATCCAGAAGCAGTGGCAGGGAGCTGACATTTAAGCTCGATGTCGCTGCTGTGTCTGACATTCATGCGCTACATATTTCATAGGATATTTCTTGGAGGGGCGTGTGCCGTCGGCATTGGAAATTCAAATGCTGCGCCGTATGATTAGGCGTCGGGCATTGCATGCACATGACATATTTAAGTGGGTTATACGCTACGCTCTGCTCCTCCGGCAGGCAGTGTGAACATTTTTGCTCATTAAGCAGCTGGGGGAAAATGGATGCTGGGAAAATGGCTAGGCAAAGCCCGTAAGTCCTCGACAAATGCAGCACGCAGCACGCAGCACGCATAGACACACAGCAATTACTGTCTGCGTAAGCGTCTTAGACGGCATATTGGCGAGAGCAATCTTGGCATATATGCATATGAGCCAAATGCAAATTTATCCGCACAGCTCTCACACAGCTCCTTGGTATAAATTTAAAGCAATTTATGTCCTTTATTGCCTGCGTGTTTTTTGATGTTCGAAGCTCTGCCCGCTTAAGTGTAAAACTAATTACAATCTGGCCAATTCATTAAATTAGTCCTAGTCCTGGTCCTGGTAGTCCCAGTGGACAAGACACAGTTCTCCGCTGCCACTTAAATTGACGTCTCAATTTAATTAGGAAATGTAAGTGGAAATTTCGAGTCACAACCGAGCCATCAACTATCAAAAGCCAATCAAACGAGCACACTCGAGCTCTCTCAGTAATTTATTCATTCGGAAGACATTTAATGGGCCCGAAATCTGGGACATAGCTTTAAATATACGGCTTGCATTTGGCGATTAATCACGCTGCATAACTTACAACGAAGTGATTTAAATAATTGCACAGAGAGAGAGAGAGAGAAAGGAGCAACAAGACGTGTTTTTCCTATCCGATTTCCACCAGCTAATGAGATCAACATCCATTCCAGCTTTACGCAAATCACTTAAGGCGGAGCCAGAGCCAGAGCCAGAGCCAAAGTCAAAGCCAGAGCCGGAGACTGGAGACTGGAGCCGGAGACAACTGTCAAGCACTTTGCTCTGGCTTTTCCACCAACTTTCTTTTCGATTTCCTTTGCCTTGCCCAGGACACTTGTCGCCTGACGTCTGACGGCTTAATTTTTTTTTTTTTTCGTTATTTCTTTCACTTTGCCTTATCCAAAAGCAATTATTTTCCATTCAACGTAATAATGATGCCGACGCAACGATAACACAGCGGTGGGGATCCTGGAAGGGAATTAAATTATGCGCTGGACATCTCTTTTTTTTGCCGTCCGAGGACGAAGCCGCAGGCGCGGACAACACTTACAACGAACGGTGACCGACTGGGGACCGTGTTTTTTTCGCCGAGAACAACAAAAATAAGTAAATGAAAATAAACAAAAAATGTATACCATAAAAAAAAAATAGGAGGCGACGAAAAAATCATACAACAATAAGTGCCGCCGTCGGCAGCATCGTCGAGGTTTGTTAAGCGCAGCCATAAACCGGCTCAGTGCACTTGATCGACGTGGCAAATGGCTTTGGCTTTGGCTTTGGCTTTGGCTGTTCTCCTGGTCGCGGGACTTCCCTGTTATCCAGCCTCCCACTTCTTCACCCAAACCTAGAGTATACGCCTCGCTGGCTTTGTATGCGTTTATCAAAACCCTGTGTCCCATACATAATGTGTTCTATATGCTCCTCTCTCTCTCTCCGCTCTGGTATTACCCGATTCGTCTGCTCTTCACGCCATTTCTATGGCCTGCACACATTATAACAAATTTCTCGCTTGCATAAGCAACACACACTCGACATGCAAGTGTATGGGTGAGGTGTTGGAGTGGGTGTATATTTTGTGCCGACTAGCTGTGAGTGCGTGTATCTCTGGGAGGTGCAAGCGTGAGGTTTAATTTATGAAATATATTATTATTATTATGAGAAAAGGATTTATTTTAAATTAGTAAGCTAAAATATTTAATATTTTATATTTAAGTATATACAAATATGCTTTAATTAATGCTGTAAAAAATGTATTTATACTCAATCAGTACGTTTTGTAATATTTTATAAATTGTACAACTTTTCTAAAAGATTTCAAAGCGAATATTTGTTTTATTTTTTATTTATAACAAATTATTGATTTAGACTTTTAGAAAATATTTAAAATGGGAAAAAGCTTATAAAAACAATTATTTAACTAAATTCTTACCAGTTCTCTTAATTCATTTTTCCTTAAAATATGTTTAAAAACAAAGAAGGAATAAGCCTATACCAGAATTTACATTTTACGCCTTTAAACACTTTTTAAAAAATATATAAAGTGAAATATTCTAAGGTAACAATTTATTTTATTATTTAAATTTATACAGACTAAAAGAAAGCACTAAAAAATAACATAATAAAAGTCACAAGTAAATCAAAACAGATATATTCCATTGCCATTTCGATTCAATTAAGTTAAGAGCACATTTTTTTTTAAATCCTTTTCTGACAAGTTTAATAACTTTAATCTCTAGATATCTTTTAGATTTATTCCATTTGGCTCAGCTTACTTAATTTATTTGATTTGATGACATTAGCACTCGTTCCCCTTTTTATTTGTATTACAAGCTTCAAAATCTGTCATCCAGCTGGGGCTTATCACGCACCCATCTCTAATGGGATTGTTATGTAAAGCAGACAAAAAGCTGTTTCTGCTGCTGCTGCTGCTAGGCTAGTCTGACGCCATATCAGTGCATAACAAATGGCCGAAACACACACACACACACACATACTGTTACCAAGCACACCCACACACTCACACACTCAGAAGGAGGGAAGCTTGATGGCGGCAGTCCATAAAAATGGAACGGAACTGCAAGTAAATTAACAGGCAGGACGAACGCCTGGCACGAAGATGAAGTCGGCCAAGTCAGCAACCAAAGGCGGTATCCTGTATTTGAATACATGTGTGTGTGTGTGTCTCTCGTATGTGTGAGAGGATGTGACTTACATAAGCAACATATTCCTTTGCCCCTTCTGTTGCCATTCGCTCTACCCATTTCGCATGCCGGCTACTTAAGTTACACAATGACATTTTTCAATGTGTCAGAATTTTATTGTTGCAACTTGGGGCATTGTTGTTGACAACTGACATCTTTCTTTCTGCAGCTGTCAGTTGGCTGCCTTTGTTGCCTCCTGGCTGCTGATACCGTGGAAGCTGGCTTGCCACTGTTTCAACTGAGCCAGCTTCTGCTGCTCCTGTTCCTGTTTCTGTTGCTGTTGCCGTTTCTGTTTTGTCTTGGCTGGAAAATGTTGACAACTGTTTTGCCACTTTTGTCGTAATTGAAAAAATGTATTCAAATATGATGCCCGGTCTTCGAGTTTTGCTGAAAAGTAAAGTAAATATATACAAAATGGCTGGAAACACGATCTGCAAGCAAAAAAGTTGTATACTCAGCAAAATAATATAAGGGAATGTCAGGAAAATGGTAGGTAGAGAGCTTAGCCTAGGTTAGGTTAGGTTACCAGGGCAAGGAGTGTCCTGTTGGGACAAATATTGAGGTTAAGGATGGTAGGAAAAATCCTCATATGATTACTGTATTGATTTTTTACAGAGAAAGTCTATGATCTGTATGAGATTTTTCCCAAGAGTTTCGTTTTAAAATAAGAAACAAATTATTAAATAAAATTCTTTAGAAATTTTTCTATATTTTAATATATACATTTTTGAAATATTTATTTGTTTTATTATATATCTTCATTTCAGTTCTTTTCTTTATCCAAAACCTACTTCAGTAATTCCAATCACAATAAATTCCACTATAAACCTTAAAGATACATTTTTCTTTGCATTTTAATTTCTGAAATTCCCTGTTCATTTATTTATATTTATTTAACTCAATTTATCGAAATCCTTTTTGGAATTTTGTTGCTCCCATTCAATCAATTTTAAGCAAACAAATCAGACACATTTATTGTATTTCTCATTCGGTATCTTTGGTAACTTTGTAATTTGCTAAAAATGTTCGTAAAACGTTTTGTGGCTGGCCGAAAAAGGGGTCGTTAATGGATTAAGCCAAGCTGTACAATGAATAAATTGTCAGATTGCGGGACAGGCAGGACAGGCAGGCCACAAGACCGTTCCTTTTGGGTGGCTGAAGATGAAGACCTCCAAGAGAAAGGAAAAAGGAACTTACAACTCAATACTTTTGCACTCTTGACATTTTCCCTTTTTCGGGCTCTCAGCTCTTAAACTGTGTTGCAAATGCCAACTGTCAACTTTTTGTGCGTGGTTTTTGTTTCGCAACTCGACACCGCAACAAGGGATGAACAAGACCAAGTTAAGAAGCAGAGAATTCCTCCTCCATTCCTGTTCCCATTTCCATTCCCATTTCCATTTCCAGTTAGTGGCCAATTTGAGCCGACTTTAAGCTCTGCGTGGGCCTTAAATGCCGGCCACTCTAATATCCAATTTTGCAAATCAGCGTGCAAATTACCCGAGCAGAGGCAAATTTGTTGCTGCTGCCCTCCAAGCCCACTCTCTCAGTCTGTGTGCATGTAGTTGGCAACTGTATTAAGTTCATTTTTCATCTGGCTCTCGTGCATTAAGCAGGCAAAGTGACTTGCTCCCGGTTCCAGACCACACCACACACAGAACACACAACACACACACACACATGCCGAGTTACTTTTTCACTTAGGGTCTTTGTGTGTGCCGCTGTTGCCTTTTGGCATGCAAATAAAACGGGCCAACCAGCAAGAAGGAAGCCCAAGTCGAAGCCAAAGCCAAAGCCAAAGCGAAACCGAGACCAAAAACCAAGCCAAGTTAAGCCCAACACGTTAGAGAACACAGCGCGCACAATTTGCTAGTGTCCTTCTCCTCCTGCTCCTTCCCATTTTGCTTTTCCTTCGCCACTGCCCTGCCACTGGAACAATAAGAAAAATGTTCAAGTGCCAGAATGTGTGCAAAGAACTCAAGTTTGCCACACACACACACACACAATGGAACCAAGGAAACCAGCTTCAAGCTCCAACTTGGAAAGCGAGTCCGGTTCCCAAGTCCGTTTGCATCTTCAGCTACTGACACTAAGAGAAAATGTTTTATTTAAGATTATTTATTGGTTTCTAAACTCTTAAACTAGTAAAAATTTAGTTTTTTACTTTTCTAACTGTTGAGTTTTACTTCCAACACATAAAACTTCTTCAAAATATGTCCTTATTTAGGTAAAAACATTTATATTTTATATATCATAATATTATATGGTTTTCTAAAAAATAATAGTACTTTTAATGACCTTAAAAGTATATATTTTATATGTTATTAAATTAAAAAAGATTCTGAAAGCAATTAATACCTTTACAAGACTTTGAACGGATATACATAATAATATTTTATATTTTAGTTAAAGAAGCACTATTTCTTTAGCTTTAAAGGCTGTATTTATCATTAAATTCCAGGCTAAACAAGCTTAAAAGTTTGAAAATTATGCTTAAAAATTTTTAAATATATTTCTTGTAATTTTACAATTCTTGTAAATATTTTGCAAACACTTTCCGCTCAGTGTCCGGCATTGTTTCGCTGCATTTTCGTCCGTTTTGCCGCTTGCAGATAATTTGAATTTTTTCCATTTGTTTGGTTTGGAGCTGTTCCTGCTGCTGCTGCTGTTCCTGCTACTGCTACTGCTGTTCCTGCTGCTCCTCATTCCAAGGAATGCCCATGCCCTGTCCCCTTTGCTGGTGGCAGGTCAGTTCACTGGCATGTCCCGCTTCAACTCCAACTCTGGCTCCAGCTCTGTTTTAAGAACTGTAAATTGCTTTAGTTGGCGCACATTTTCATCGCGCTCTGTGGGCTCTGTGTATTTATGGATGCGCGGATGGTAATACTCGTTCTCCAGTGTTTTCGGGTATTTTTGTTTCTCCCCCCCGTGCCAGTTATACGAGAAACTTATAGCGAGTGCTTATCTTATGCAATGGAATGGCAGCCGGGACTTGCCAGGACATTTACCCGCCTTGGTTGTTGTTGCTCCTCCTTTTATTTGCTCACAGTGGCACTCCTTTCGGTGTGGCATTTCGTTCGGCACTCGAAGAATGTTTTTTCCGGGCAAATGCAATGCTGCTGGGGAATGGTGGCACTCTGAAGCTGAAAATTAATTTTCAGCCCAATAAATATTCTATTTGAATTCCCAAAAATGCATAAATTGCCTTGCAAGCCATTGTGTAAATTGCTAAGCAAACAATTGTTGCTGTTTACTTGAAAATAAAGTTGATTAAAAGCTGAGGAAACTAAGGAGAAACTTTAAAGTTAGGTTTAAATATTTTTTAAAGTATTAGAAATTATTTAACTTTGTTTTAAATCAGTTTAAGCTAAAATACATGTTGTTAATCTTTATATTTCCGTTTAATGCCTGGTTTCCGGCTGAATTAATAGCCTACTTTTCGGCTCTAATGGCCACGCACTCGAGCAAGTTAGCTGCAGGTCCTGCCGTTTACGCTGCCTGACAGCTAATGCACTTAAAACTTCACAAATGTCTTGTCAATGTTTGAATATGGCACCAGCAGCAGCAGCAGCAGTAGCAGCACCACTGCAGCAGCACTAGCAGCAGCAACAGCAGCTGCGACACCAGCAAGTGCAAGTGTGCAAGTGCAACACCCCAGCAGCGACAGCGACTGGCGACTTGAGTGCAAAATTCAATTAACTTGCTTAAGCACGGACACATGCAAGCCCCACATATGTATGCAAGTGTGGGTGGGGTGAGCTATCAATTTCATGTCCAATCAACCTGGCAGACAGCAGCAAGGAGCAAGGAGCAGGTGGAGCAGGGAGAGCAGGATCTAGGGTAGCCACATCATCTGCCGAGAGCCAGGTGCTGGTGCTGGCGCCAGGGCCCCGCAACCCCAAGCCACTTAAGCAGATGTCAGCTTGATTTTTGCATATGCGACAGCACAGGAAGCTCTATATACATATTATATTATATATTATATTATATTATATAGCTTCTGCTCTCGATTGAAAAACCTTGGCGTGATTTCATTTCATATTTTCCCTGGCAAAAAGATATCCCAAGCAGCTGCGGCTTGGCTCCTGGACATCCTGCCCAGTCAGCTAATTGTTTTGCGGTTCATTGTTTAATTATTATGTGTGTATGTGCAGGGAGTGTGTGTGCTACACAGAAATTAAATAAAGACAGCAAAGTGATTGATTAAATTCAAGAATTTCAGCTCAAATGTATAGAAACAGAATTTAAAATAAGGTAGCAGCAGGAGATTAAATTTAAATCATGATAGGGTGTGTTTCAAGAACTCAAATTCCTTATTTATAATTATTATAATAATTATTTAAGGAATTTTTAGAAGCAAAGCCTTGTTCTCAGTGCATCCACTAAGTGACATATGCACTGCCACTATATATGGGCACACTATCTGTGCCTGGTGTTTGTGGCCAGATGGCTCTTGTTGGAGCTCCCTGGCCGAACTCTAATTAAAGCGCTTTGCATAATAAATCAGGCGTGGCTCGGCGGTGACTATAACTGTGGCCTCGCCTGTGGTCGCAGCTGGTTGCAGTAACGTTGTTGTAACGCCATCGTGTCACTGCCAAATGGCCTGTCAAATAAGACGGCATTTTGTCCAAATGTTGCCATTTGCCCGGCACACGAAACGAACACAACTTTGACATTTTATGATATGACCACACGGCCATGGGTATATTCCCCAATATACCCTACACCCACCAGCAGCTGCTCTGCACCCTTTCCAACCCCATCGAGCCATCAAGCCACCCCAAATCCGTCCTTTGGCTGTCAATTACATCAAAATTGTGAATTTCTCTCGTTATGCATTTGACATTTTCAACTCAATATAAAACGGAAATAGCTCACCAACACTCGCAGGTTGTACATATATATCCATAATATATATATACAATATATCATACAATTGAATCTGTCAAACAACGTGCTGTACACCTTTCGCATGCCATAAATAAATAATCAATGGATTTGTACCCATTACGCCCCGTAGCAACCTGGCCGCCTCGCAACGACTCGTATACGTAATATGCTCAGCAATTTGTTTGCCTTTCAAAAGGATAATTTCACTTTGTTCTGATTTATACAATGAAATGAAAGCGAAATGGAAGGAAGAATGCCAATTGGCATGCTAAGGATCCCATCGAATTAAATTGAATCGAATGGAAAGTGCCTGATAAGCCGTGAGAAGTCTTTTGAGGCCGAAAATGTCTATTAAATGAAACGAATATTAATGCACGCTTCAGTTTCTGAGCTTAACAAGCATTCATCACACATTACAGGCAAAGTCCTGTGAGTCCTGCGAGTCATGTATAATTCACCTTGAGATGGGATTGGAATTCATTTGAGAGCTCATTCGAGTTATTTCGCCAAGAGGCCAAACAGCAAAAGCCATTCAAGTTTGCGACACAAACTTTTCAGCAAACTTCTGGCTCAGAGAAAATGGGAAAAATCAACACCGAAAATAAAAATCTTAAGTAAATATGAAAATGCCATGAAATCCTCCGGCGCATAAATTGGCAAATGAAAAACTAGAAAGCGAAAAGCAAAAAAGAAAAGTAAATATGGAATAGAAACGAAGTACAAATAAATAGAAAATGCAGCAGGGAACGCTGAAAACTTTATTTTAAATGCAATTATTGAAATGTTTTTTGCTTAAGCTTTGCATTTGCAAATAAATTAAAAAATCTTTTTAGAGAGCTTGTTATTTATTTAATTTAAAGAAAAGCTGCAATCAATTAAATTAAGTTTTCTAGTTAAGTATTTTCCAGCTTAAGCTGTTATGTTAATCACCATTTCTTTATTCCATTCCTAGCTTTGGATTGGCTTCCATTTATTTTTGCTCGTAGTTCTGGTTTTAGCAGCTTTTCCTTTACTTTTCCTTTGGTTTTTCTTTTTTTTTTCTTTCTTTCAACCTCGACCAACGGGGCCAAAGCAAACGAACCAAAAACGCAAACTGCCAAAGGAGAAAGACGAACAGAAACTCGTGTTAACTACACATTTGGGTATTTGTGTATTAACACTTGGTGCTAGGGAGCACAGGATGGATGCACAGGATCCAGGGCAGGATCCAGGGGCCGGTTTAACGCAAAAACAGACAGTGGCTAGATGGCCATTGGACTGATGTTTTAGGGGTTCAGGGGCTAAAGTTTAATTGGCTAGTTTAATTGTCAGTGGGAAGAGGAAATACACACACCCAACACCCACACACACACCTACTCTATCCAATAAAAACAACAAAGAAATTTAATCAAGCGACGAACAATTGCAAGGGAACATAAATAAAAAGTGCAAACGTTTATTGAGTTTAACGAGCGCTGTCTGCAGTTGGTCTCCTCCTGAATGTCCTCTATTTGCGCCTGTATTTTCTGTATTTTCTGTGTCTGTGTCTGTGCGAGGACAGGACATGAAAGTACTTTTAGCATTCGGGATTGGGAAATGGGAAATGGGAAATGGCAACGGGAGCAGCTTAATTTAAATGTCACCTGCACTAAACAAATACGCAAAACGGAAGGACGAGGCGCGAGTGTGAGGATGGGCAACAGGGAGTGGGGGGGGGTTCTCCTGGACAAACAGAGTATGATATTGTTAGTGACACTCTTTCAGCATTAAGTGTGTACATGACAAACACAGCCGGGTCGGGTCTACAAACAGCATTGCATATGGCCAACTCCCGGTTGCATGCCCCAGCCATGCCACACCCTCTCTCTCTCAACTCACATGCAGCCAAGCGAGCAGATAAACAAGCTCACAGATACATTGGGGCCAGGACACGCTGATTGATATGATAGCTACGCAGTAGATAGACACACTCCTAAGGGCCCTCAGGTCAAACCTCTTCAATCTTTAATTTTAAATTGAGTCAAATCTTTTACTATATTATTTCTAAAATATTCTCTGGCTTGTTTACCTAAAACTCTCCACAAATCAATTATAAACCCAAAAGAATCAGAACAGAAATCCATCCATTTCTTACTTCTCCAGCAGCTGCTTAAATATTTGGCTTAAATGAAATTAAAATAAACAAAGTCCTTTGCCTCCATCATCATCATTATCGCAGCCAGAAATCATAATGATGCCAATAAAAATAAATAATTGACAAGTCGGCAAACTGCGTGGCGCTGACACTGGCCATTTGGCTAAGCAGAAACGTCAAAGTGGTTACCAGTGGGTGGTATTTTTGCAAGTGGGTTTTTTGGGTTTAGCTATATATATATCCATTATATATATATATATATAGCACCCTGATGATGTCCTGCCCTGCGTGTGGGTAATGGGCCGCGTCTCGCGTCCCATATCATTATGCATCATTAAGTTGATGGTGTCCCCAGCATCGAGACACTTCGATTTTATGGATGTAGCATATGGATGACCATGGGTGTCCCATCTCCAGCTCCGCCTTTGCTATTAACCACATATTACTCATCGAACAATGTTTTTGTGTGGCCTCTTTCATAGTTTTGTTTGGCCAACTAAACTACAATGAGGCTAATATTTTGATGGGTTTTCGTATGGGTTTTTGGTGTTTAGGAACTTAGCCGGGGGGGAAAACTTGTAAAAGAAAGAAATACTTGGACAAGATGGTCAAATTATTGTGTTATAATCATTTATAATTTAAGTACTTATTAGGGAAACGTGATTTTGAAAGTAAATTTTATAGAATTGTTAAATAAATCTCTCTCGACTGTGAAATCCCTAAGAGGTCTCTAGAAATAAATTAAGAACCTATTTAACATCAGTTTTAACTTCCTAGAAGGGACATTATATATTGCTTTGCCTACTTTTGGTTCCTTTATAATGGCTTTTAAATTATATAATCATTTTTACTACATAAATAGTTGAGTTTCTTGAAGAAACCCTCTAACCTGTTAGATGAAAATTATTGGCCATCCTTGGTTATGGCTTACGTAAGTCTTCTTACGTCATTGCATTAAGGATTCTCGACTGTACTTTGGTTATTTGTTTGCCCTCAACGCTCTCCTCTCTCCTCACCGCCTCTTGTTTGCTCTTCGCCCCCCTTTGTTTGTTTGTTTGTTTATTTGTTTGCTTGCCATAAGTTACCCATTGGTTGGCATCAACTTTTGGCACATTTGTTTGACAAATTGTTTTGTTTTTTGGCCGACGTCACCCGGTGGTAATCGATATGTGAGCGACCATCCAGGATGTACATGGATGGAACAGTATATATATACAATATATATGAGGGAAAATTCAAAAGGAAATGGAAACACACCTCCAAAGGCAGTCAGTCAATAGTTGTCACAGCAACCGTTTTCGTTTTCGTTTTCTTTTTCGCGAGCTTACGTTGTCAGCAGAATAAACATAAATATCGGTTGTATATAGCCATACAGTATACAAGGGGATGTATCCAAATATCCTGGGTATATAAGAGAGCCAAAAGGGGAGTGCTTTTGCCATATACAATTGACTAAAATTTCAATTTCTTTCTCTGGTTTCTTTGCAGGTGAGTTGAGCTCTCTTAGACACTTTCGACCCCACGAAGACGGGTTGTAAAATCAAAGTACGTACTTCGCCCAACACCTCTGCTCTCCTCCGCTCTCCCCAAAAATAATACAATGGGGAAATGCAGGAGTGCCTGAGGCCAGAGGGGTAGCTGGGAATCAATAAAGTCGAACGTATCCGCCTGATAGCTGTTTAATGTTTACAATATGTCTTTATCTTCCCTGGCTCACCCTAACACACACACCGTAACACCCACTGAGGGAGCCGCTCCTTTATCCCATGACTTTGACTTTACCTTGGGGCCACAGCTCTAGCTGTATAGCTCCTTCAATTGACTTGGATCTGGGTGCTTGTATGCAAAACGCTTCGATAATGGCAAGCGTTATGGCCAGTTGCATCTGCAGCTGTTATGATAGCCAAGGGTGTGAATTTCTTACCAGGGTTTAGGTGGTTCTCCTAACTCCCAGGCAAGCTCTTGTAATGCCAAACAATTTAGTGCAGTGTCGACGCCCTGGCAGGAAAAGGTAACCTCCATTATCCGATTTGCATTTAGGTGAATGCGCTCAAATGTGCAATTCAATTTGAGCAAACTTCGAGTGAGAACAAACAAGGCAGTACAAGTGGGACAAAACACTGAGAGAAATGTGGCAACCAGCTGAAAATTAATATTATTTAAAAAAGGAGAGTACAGAATTATTTTATTTCAAGAGCACTTATTTTTCCCAGTGCCATTTTTAGGGAGGACATGGGTTCGGCATGCAGTTAACCAGAAAAGCGCAGAAAGCAGCTTAGCCCGCCTGTGAACCGGAGGAGACCGCTTTGCCGGGGTCGACTTAGCGCATAAAAAATTCAAAGTCAGTGAAACGCAGCTTAAGCTGTTTTTTACACAGGATACAGAGGACACACCGAGAGCACACACACCGACACACAGAGAGACAGACAGAGTGAGAGGGCGCACAAAATCGGGATAAACACACATGTACAACACACAGCTGTGGCGGATGATGGGGGTATTTAAGGCCATCGGGCTTTTCCCCGGGAAAAGCGAGGAAAAGCGAGGAAGCTGCAGCATAAGCAAAGTAGATTAAACACCGCAAAGCAGTAAGCGCCCAATGAGTCGCAGTCCGCCCAGTGTAAATACCGGCGGAAAGTTTGTTCGCGGCCAAAAGCAAATCCAGCAAAGCCGACAAAGCGCCCTTAAAAATGTCCAAAAAAAAAAAGAAAAAGAAGAGCTCAAAAACCAGGTCGTCGCCACTGATGGAATCTCACTCTCCACACAGCCTTTAAATATTTAGCAACTGTTTGTTCGTTCGGTCAGAGTTTCCGACACTCTGGCAAAGTTATGCGACACATGATATATTCCGGATATTTCTGGTGCTATCCTTTGGGACAACGAGGAGCTGTAATAACGTAATTATGTGGCTCACTTGTTGAGAGTTTGCGCCCAAGCAAGCAAGGCTAGCCGGTAGAACCAGTTGCAGTAATAATGAAATATCACAAACTTTCTAATGAGTTGTGGCAAATATTTGCAGTCAAAAGTGAAACTTTTTGCCTGAGCGTAAAAACAAATTACTAACAAAAAAATAAAATAGAATATCCATGTTGTAGAAATTCTTTCAGCTTGAGTTTTACAGCTTATGGATTTATTACTTGAAAATGTAATTAAAATCAACCAAATACTAAAGAATTTTAAAGGAAAGTTCTGTTTTAATGTGATATTCTTTGATATTTACACTTTTATGCATTTATACATGAAAATTTAATTAAAATCAACAAAATACTAAGGAATTTTTAAAGAAAGTTCTTATTTTTATGTGATATTATTTATTATTTGAGAAGTTTAATGTGTAATTACTCTTTTAGTAATTAATCTGGCTTATTATTCCTTTGATTTATTATTTATTTTATATTTCACATACAGGATCTTGTATTAACCAATTTATTAAGCCATTTTAATTGCTTGTATTGATGGCTTAAGTTATGCAAATTCATTTATACATTTGCCACTGTGTCAACGCACTCAGATTGCATATTAAATATGCATTAACCGCAGGTTCACTTTGTGCCTTTCTTGTGTAACTCCTCCTGCTTCTAGTTGGCTCACCGCATTTCCTTCAGATATTCCCTTTCCGTGGCCCCAATTTGTATGCTACACTTTTCGTGGTTACCCACCACAGCTCCTTTGCTCCTTGCTCCTTTGCTCCTCCTTTTGGTAATGTGTTAAATTTTCACAGTTGAATTTTCTGTGCGTCTGTGTGCCGAGTAAATTTGAATTTGATTGAAAAGTGTGTGACAAGCGCGGATCCTTGGAGCTCCAGGATCTCGATTCAGGTAGAAATACCCATCACCCATCACCCACCGTCGCCCACATTTGTCGAAGTTTAGATAACGTTGCGCATCATTTGGCCTGACTGCTTACTTTGCCACGATGTGCGGTGCGCCTTTGCCTGTCAAATGGTTTTGTATAGATTTCCCCCCTTATTTTTTTTTCTCTTTGTGTATATATATATATATACGAATGTATGTATATATGTCGGGGGTTTTTGTGACAGCTTGTTAGACGCATCCTCCTTCTGCAAAGAGGAGGAAAAAAAAGAAAACCAGCAAAGGAAAAGCGGAACAGGAATGGCTTGAAGTGAATGAAGTATTGTGCCACCGACAGCGATGAATGTAAGCGATTTATTTTATGATTTATTGCGTATACTTATTGTATGTGTGCTGTCCAAGGATTCACTATTCTGCAGACACAATTTATCAGGAATGTGCGCGCTGCTACTTCATTGTTAACACTTGCAAATCGCCCTCGAGCTGGGCAGATTTTTCTCTTCCTTCCTTTTTATTACAGGAAACCTTGGACTGGTTAGCATTTAAAAAAATCTCAATTCAATCAAGTGTCAAATTAGTGGTGATTCTTAATTTAAGCAGCCGGCTGCCATGTCAGGTTTTCAGGTTTTTTTTTCGCCTGCCTTTCATAAATAAAACATGCACCTGCCACTCAATTAGGTAACCTGTCCAGGTTTCGGGATTCAGATTCTCGGACCCAACTTACAAATCAAAAAATGTATAAAACATGCAATTTGTTTGCCAAAAGTCATGCGTAAAGTGGTCCCTTTTCTGCCCTTTTTGTTTTATTTTCCCTTTCCTCTTTTATTATTTTTTTTTTTTTGAGGACTGGGACTTGAAACTGTTGCTGTAACTGCTTAGTGTTAGTGTTATTTTTACTGCCTCTGCACCTAAGCCCTGGGAATCCTGCTGAATCCTGGCACAAAAAGTTTTACCAAATGAAGTGGCAAAAGTCTACGCTGTCTGGGGTGGGGTGGGGGAAAGGCAGGAAGTTTTAGGCCAAAAGTGAAACCGGATCAGAGTTAGCCGCATTTTGTCTTGCTTTGACTCACTCAACCTGGGTGTGATGTTATTTCGATATGGTATCCATCACAACCTCCTTGAGTGAGCGATAGCAGGACAGAGTATCCACGAAACTAACTCACAACGAAAGGAAAAATTAACAATTAATTAAATAAATTAATAAGAAAGCTATTTTAGTGATTTTAAGATTTCAAATAAAGTATTTTTGGTGTTAATTCTTATTATTAAAAAGTCTAGAAAAGGTTTAAAGTGTAATTAATTAAATGTGTAGAATTTAGTTGTTTATTTTTTGTATATTTCCCATAAACAAGTAAATCAAATTAATTCCAACAATTTGTGCTCGGAGCCTTCAACTAATTTCAAAAATAAGGTACAAACATTGGAAATATTTTGCATTGCCGTCAGCCAATGTCAATTTAATAATGCTTAATGGCAAGAATCATTTTGGGTAATAAATTCATAAGCGCATATGGCATTCGCCGGGGAACGCCTTGCTATTTGATATTGGCCGCCACCCCAGGAACTCTGGCTATTGCTTTTGCTTCTTCCTCTCTTTTCCAGCTCCTTCTCCTACTTTCTCTCCTTCCTGATTCCTTCATTCCTTGTTCCCTGGGGGTAGAAGCCAAGGGTATACTATGGATGATGGCATGGCATGGCATGGCATGGATGGCATTCTTGGGGCAGCTTCTTGTGGCAAATATTTACCTTTTGGGGGCATGTGGCATCCCGCATGTGACGGCTCTTCCTCTCTCTGTCTCTATGAGAAAATAACATTTGCAATTTTAAACACTTGAGACTTGAGTCAGACTCTGGCTCTGGCTCTGGCTCTGACTCTGGAATATGTCGCAAGCTCTGTCAAACTCCCACATCTCTCTCCTGGCTAATGGCAAATTTTCATTTATTACTCTTGTACTTTTTTTTGTCGTTATTACTCTTGTGGCTAAATTGCGATTATTTATTAATTAAATTTGTTATGACAACACACACTCGCACACACACACAGAAGATGCAAAGTCATTTGTTTTCCCCCTAAAAAGGCAGGACGATGGCTATACCATAAAATCCTGGCGGACAGTCTGTGCAGCTATTATTTTAAGACTTTAGCCAGGGGTTTGTCCTGCTTTCAAGCTATTTTATTGAGTTTTCCACTTCGTCCTGCGTCCTGCATCAAACCCTTTTTTAACCCAAAAACACACACGCACGCAACAAGGGCTTACATTTTTAATGTTGAGCAGACGGTTAAGCGTAATTATGTTTGTCGATGGGCCGCCGGGAGGCTTATGGATAAGAGCGGTCTGGCTTTTCGGTTCAGATTTTCGTTCAACCCGAACAGGTGAACCAGGTGAGACGTGTGTTAAGGCAAAAGTGTGCGACCCACGAAATCTGAGCTCACTTTGAGCGGAAAACACTTATCCTTTAAGGCCACAGGAAAGCTTAAGGGATACACAGGGAAAAATGGATGCGAACGTAAAGATAATATCATAAAGTTCGAAAAATATAATACAATATCGCTAAAAAAAAAATTATATAAAATATACCCTTCAACTACACTTTCTGTCCAGTGTAAATTCTGTTTTAAAGTGAGATAAACTGGGCCTCTGGACAGGCAATAAATGAACTCCGATCCAGTGGCTCTCTCTCTCTCTCTCAGGTCCTTTGGCTGTAATATCCAAAGTAAACAAACTTGAGCCTGACATTTATGAGACAGTTTACTCCCACACTTTTCACTACAGAAAAATTCAAGGGGAGCTGGCAGCACTTTTCCAGCAAAGTGTCGAGCTGCGTCCAGCTGAGCCCTCTTGATATTTATGAAAACGCTGGCAAACACACGACTTATGTTATTGACTCAAAATCTACTCTACTTCCATGCATTAGATACTTTATGGCCAGAGCTTAAAATTTACAGTATATATATAGATGGATGTGTGTTCGTTCCAGCTACGGCAAAGTTTTCCCTGCGACGACAAGGAAAAATTGCCGAATGAGAACATTTTTTACTCTGCGACGGTTTTAATTTGTGCGAAATTAAGCAAAAAATAAACTCATTTCGTTAGCTGCACCAGCAGTAGCAGCACAAACATGGCGAAACTTTTTCGATAGCTGTCTGACAACAAAAGGAGAAATCTAACATAAAAAAAAAAATAAGAAAGATCCAGCGAAAATGCCGCGCTTGCTGGGAAAACTTTCGGCGGAAGTTGATGGCAGGAAAACTCGAGTAAAATGTGCACGAAATTGTCTCTCTCTCTGTCTCTCTGTCTCTCGTTCACTGTGTGTGTGTGGAAGAAAAATCTATGCGATTGAGGAGAAATTGCAAAATTCAATGCCACTTCACTTGGCGTCGTCTGAGCCTCCGGCGTTTTCCATTACGACGGCATCTTCATTCCAACCTGACCGGCCTCCAGTCAGCTCCTGCCAGTGGCTCCTCCCTTTCCTTCATGACTTGGTGACGACTCCGCCGAAGGAGCATTGAGCATGCAAAGCTTCTCCTGCCGTTGGTGATTTAGTTGTTGGCCTGCGGACAAACATTTCATGGCTCGATGTGCTCAATTCAATCAATTGCCATTGACAGAGACAGCGCCTAGACCGAGGATAACAGGTAAACGAGATGTCCCATCCTGGTGCAATTTTAATCAAAAATTCGCATGTGTGTGTGTGAATGCCGGCTGATAGATTGCGGCCTTACCTGCCTGAATCGGGTTGTCACAGGTTGGCGTAATGGGCGACATGCCACCAAAATGTGAATTGAACACGACCCAAAAAAACTGGCAAAAAGGAGTTCTAAATTTTTGTTGAAGATATATATAAGGTTGAGATAGAATTTCGTAGAAAGCAATAAATAATTTATTTATTAAATCAAAGTTTAGAGCATCAATCAATTGATTTTATTAAATATTCTGTAAGGAAATTCCACCAAACTATATATAATACTTTCTTAAATATTCTAATTTATGTTTTCCTAAAAATAAATACCAAGTTCTTTGTCTGATATAACATCTTCTGTTTCCCTAATTCCCCTGTTGATTAGCTCCTAATCAAAGACGGCTTTCTTTCCGGGTCAAAAATAATATACTCAACGTATGAAAGCATTTTTCCTGAAAGGATATATGGACCAAGGCAAAAACCAAAAACTGGCCATAACAATGGACTCGACTCGACTCGACTCGACTGCCGGCAAAACTTGGCCAAATGATTCCCCTTTTGTTATTCACAGGCCGTATATATAGGAGGGTTCTCTATGGAGCTCCATCCATTTGGCTAATTGTTCAGTTTGTTTTACGTGTAAGGCAACAAATTGGCCGAAGCACACGTTTCCCCAGACAGCCGAGGGTTTCCCATTTCCATTGCCCCATTCCCCTTACCATTTCCCTTACGTATTTTGTAGTGCACGTTCCGCTTTTCCGTGCACCTTCTGCAAAAGTGGAGAGGCGGAGAGAGCAGCTACTACTGCCTGTCGGGTTCATAATAATTTAAATGCTCGGCACACAGAGTGACATGGCAAAGACAAACAGAGGTCAAGCTCCGTCAGCGGAGGTGCTGCTCCTGCTGCTGCTGCTGCTGCTGCTGCTACTCCTTCTCCTGCTGCTGCTGCTGCTGCTGCACTGGCAAACTGCAAATGGCTACGTGACCGGATGCACTGCAGCGGTTTGCATTTAAATCCAAAGGCAGCAGCAACGAAATTAGCACGACAAAGGGTCGCCATTGGAGTGTCCCAACAACCGGAGGGGATTAGACTGTTTTAGAGGGGCAAAGGAGAGACTGCTGGCAGTCTGGTCGCTTGAGTTAATTTACCCTGGCAAGCAGCAGCAGCAAGCAACAAGCTCTGGGCAAATAGCAAACGACAAATGGCAGCCGCCAGTTGCAGTTCCAGGTTCCAGGATCCGAATCCCAAAAACCCAATCCCAGAGACTTCAGCCTCCGTCGGATCAACGGCCGAGCAAACAAATGGCGTTGCAATTGAGCACGTTTTTGTCGAGTCCAATGGAAATGAACTGCGACACGGTGAATCTAGGACCCATCGAGATCGAGGAGTCAAAGAGGTCTCGGGGCAGGTCAACAGACATGCGGCAGTTGACAGTACGTGAGCCCCCCAAGGACGTTATGGCCGGGATGTGTGGGCATCTAAGTAAGCCGCTTCTTTGAGGTCTGAATGGCAGCTAAACTGAGCTGAGCTGAGTTCTTTGATTCCCTCGAAATGGAAAACTATGAATACTAGACTCCTTATTTCCCTAGATTTTCCCAAGTCAATTAGTCAGAGTTTGAGACCCGAAATAAATCTGATTGCTTGGCTTATTAGCTGGGAAATCATTCTACCTCTCTCATCATGGAAAAAATCGCCAATACCCCAGGCTCAATGGCTCGAAAGAAGTAATTGGAAACGCAGCAGTTAGTAGAGGAAAAGGCAAAACGAAAACCAAGCCAAAGTCGAAGCCGAAGCCATTTAAGTGAAGCGATCAGCCCGGTTGCAAGTGGTTAAATGCCTCAATGCATATTGAAGAGCCTGCCGCACGCTACGCCCCCAAAGAGAGAGAGAGAGAGAGAGAGAGAGAGAGAATCCTGGTGAAAGGATGCCCAGGCATAAAAAATAGACGGGGAAATTGGTAGATAAAAGACACAAGGCATATGCCAGAAGAGGAGACAAGGCAAGGTCCCTTCTCTGTTGGGTAAACCACAAAAAAAGGCTCAACTTTTGGGGCCTGCTCTATTTTTTTTTTCTGTATTTTCCTGCGTTAGTTAACAACAGCAGACGGGGTCCGGCATAAAAGAAACATAACTAATTTGCATAAAATGTGGAGACACACACACACAGAGCTCCGAGTCGGTCTCAGTTTCAGCTTTTCCGGGGAAGTGCAAACTTTGCTGACGGAAATCAAGGAGAGTCGTTGTCGTTGTCGTTGTCCCCAAACCCAAACCCTCTGCGGTTTTGACCCGAGGTCCCAGTACCTGTACACTCTGCTGTGTGTTTGCCAAACTTTGCACAGAATTTACAAAATACTAAACTAAGTGAAAACCACCAAAGTCCCGGTCCCAGGTCCCGCCTTCGTCTTTAAGCATAAACTTTTAACATGACAAAGTGAAAGTTAAGGGTGTTGTCTTCGTTGGCACTGGCCACCATATTAGCGGTTAACAAAATATATTCCAAGATAAGCGAAAGATACAAGGCCTACACACTTGCATGTAGGAAACTTTCGCCGGAGTTCAAATTATGCAAACGGAGGAGGAACAAACCCCTTGCAAAGTGGAATATCTTAGCATGTTGATATCCTTATTTCTCTGCTTATATCTTTGCAGTTTGGTCAACCAGACGATGCCGGATGCCTCGAAGGTCCGTATGATGGTGCAAAGGGCCCTCAATGTTTGGGAAAGCAACTCTAAGCTCACCTTCCGCGAGGTGTACAGCGATCAGGCGGATATCCAGATACTCTTTGCAAGGTAAGTTGACTTAAAAAAAATAGTCACTGAAAGTAGAGCTGGAAAACTACAAGTTTTTAATATTTTTAAAGCAAGAACATTATTTTAAATCGATTAACATGCAATTTAAACTCTATTAAACTTAAGAACGAAGCAATTAGCATTTTAGAGGGAAAACTATTTCCTAAAAAATATTTAAAATGATGAGGAGTTTAAATCAAAATACCTGACAAAAATATCTGTCACAGAAATAAAGCTGAAAAACTACAAGTTCTTAATATTTTTAAGCAAAAAAAGAAAGATTTAAAATCCGTAAACACCTCTCTTTACCAGCTGTAATCGACAGAACCATTGAGTTTCATATTTTTTCTTTCTGTGCCCTGAATTTTGTGAGTCCCGGATGATGGGAAAACGCAAGGAGCTTTCCGGGTGGAAGAGATCATAAAAAATGACGCGCTTTAGGGCCATAAACAAACGCACATAAAATTGCACTTAAAACCAGGGAACGAACGATAAATAAGCCAAGTATTAAACCGTGCAACGACGTCGGCGATGATGAAATGCCTTCGTCAATGGATGACAAAGTCGATAGACATGTGGATGGACATCCCACGGAGGACGACGACGAATCAAAGAGTTTATGCGCGCCAGCTGCTTGTTCTTAGATAAGCTGTGAATATGAGCGGACTCTGGCTTTTCTTTATAATTCCCTATGTAATCCCTGCTCCTCATCATGCTCTGCTCTCCTCTCTTCTCCTCTTTTGCAGGCTCCAGCACGGCGATGGCTATAAATTCGATGGACCTGGCCAGGTGCTGGCCCACGCCTTTTACCCCGGAGAAGGGCGCGGCGGCGATGCCCACTTTGATGCGGACGAGACCTGGAACTACAATCCGGATGAAAGCCGCGGTGAGTACAGTACGGTTCATCAACTCAGCTGCACATATGGCGCTGGTGCTGAATGACGGGAATTAATTGCATTAGATTGCCATAATAATGTTCCGCGGCGGCACAGTCTGGTCTGCGCCATTTTTTGGGGTGTGCTGGTATATACACGGAAAAATATGAGTATTTTTAATATTAGTTATGATATTATTAGGTTGAGATTTAATATTAAATTAAACCTTTTTTTGGGGATAGTTTCAGGAACCTGTTCTTAAGGATATTTTATATTTTTTATGTGCTAAACTTTCTTTATTTTATGATATTAAGTTTTCCAAATATTAGAGGACTTTTCCTATTGATTACACACAAAAATTGTCCAATTGGTTGATAAAATGTTAAAAATACTTTAAAAATGCAAGGGAATAATATCTTATTGAATGTAATATTTAGGATAAACTTTCTATATTTTATTTCATTAATTTAAATAAACAAAGAGGAATTAAAAATGTTCCTATTGATTATACAAAAAAACTGTACAAAGAACTGGTTGATGAAGTGTTAAGAATACTTTAAAGAATCATGGAAATAATACATAATTAAAGGTGCACATTTTTCATGGTTTTCCTCTATTGCCTGTTTTTATTTTTCTTAATTTCTTAAAGCCAAAAATCTTATAAAATCTGGCAACCCTATAAAAACAATTGTTTTATTTTTCCTATCCCCAAACTTTTAATAAAACAGACAAGTTATAACTTTGTTCAATATTGCATAAAAAAAAGTAACATAAAAGGCATAAAAACACATGAAAAATATGTTCAACAAAGTCTTGGGCTTAGAAAAAAGGTTTCATAAAGTTTTCAAAAGAAATCCAATGAAGCTTATGGGTTTTGCGAGTTGCCTAAATTTTTTACGAGTGCCCTAGGATGTGTGAAACCGAAACCACACACAAGGAAAATCAATAAAGGCTGCATACGTTGCGGCCACCCGACCAGGGTGATGAGCAGGAGCAGCAGCAGCAGCAGGAGCAGGAGCAGGAGCAGGATGGTGGAGAAATGGCGACGCGTCGCCTGCAGAATGCCGCTTGCCGGTTGCGTTTTGTAATTTAGCACAATAAATCGTCAGAAGACCTTCCTATCCCCCCTTCCGACCTCCAAGCACTGTGCTTCGGCATTTTTAATGGTTTTTAATGCCAATAAAAAATTGTCAGCATGACGCGTGACGTTGGCAGCCATTTTAAAATGTTGCAAGCGTCGCCATTTTTATGCCACTTACAAAGTCGTCAAGGCGACGACGTCTCCACGGAGCCGCAGGAACCGAAACTGAACCCAAACCAGACCTCCTCCTCCTTAGGTTAACCTCTCTCACTGTGCCGTCTGGCCATTAACGTAGTCAGCGTGTGTATTTATGTTGCATTCCGTGTGTCATTCCCGTTGCAGGCACCAATTTCCTGAACGTGGCCCTGCACGAACTGGGTCACTCGCTGGGACTAGGCCACTCTTCGGACTCGAACGCGGTCATGTTCCCATGGTATCAAAGCAACGAGGTGGACAACAAGCTGCCCGATGACGATCGCAATGGCATTCAGGAGCTATATGGCTCCAAGGAGAAGACCTGGGGTCCCTATAAGCCACCACCCACGCAGAGCACCACCACTACCACCACCACCACCATGCGAACCCTGAGCTACAAGCCCTCACCCACAAGGATTTCCAACCGAGATTGGCAAAGGGAGCGGGAACGAGAACGAGAACAGGCCGCTCGGAAACGAGCAGAGGAGGAGCGGGCAAGGCAGGAGCGAGCGGATCAGGAAAGGCAAAGGCAGCGTTGGCTGGAATATGAGAGGGAGCGCCAGAATCGAGAGAGACAGGTGAAGCTGGAGCGAGAGCGAGAGCAGCGTGAACGAGAGCGGAACAGGGGACGGGAGCGCCTAACAACCACGACCACATCGAGACCCACTGCCAGACCGTATCCAAATGGTGGACATCGGACCCAAGGCGTCCACCACAAGCCGCGGAAACCCAAGCCAGACAGCTGCATGACCCACTACGATGCCATTTCTATGATTCGAGGGGAACTCTTCATCTTCCGGGGACCGGTAAGTACAGAGTTAAAGATATATCCCTGAAAATCTCAGCTAAACCTTTGAAATTTCTTTTTAGTTCCTTTGGCGCATTGGTTCCGAGGGCCTGTATCGCGGCTATCCCACAGAGACTAGAAGACACTGGGCTGCTCTGCCCGAGAACTTCACCAAGGTGGATGCAGTCTATGAAAATAAACAGCGGCAAATAGTGTTCTTTATAGGTAAGCTTATAGATACCTCTCTAAAAGCAAAGATTTAATTTTAAATTCCTCCTCTTCCAGGTCGTCAGTATTATGTCTTCAATTCGGTGACTCTGGCTCCTGGCTACCCCAAGCCCCTGGTCAGCCTTGGACTGCCCGTCACTCTGACCCACATCGATGCCTCCTTCGTTTGGGGTCACAACAATCAAACTTATTTGACCAGCGGCACTCTCTATTGGCGCATTGATGACTACACCGGTCAGGTGGAGCAGGATTATCCGCGGGACATGAGCATCTGGTCGGGAGTGGGCTATAACATCGATGATGCCTTCCAGTACAGCGATGGCAAGACGTACTTCTTCAAGAATCTGGGCTACTGGGAATTTAACGATAACCTCATGAAGGTGGCCCATGCCAGGGCAAAGTTATCATCCCGCAAATGGATGCAGTGTGCCCGGAGTGTCAATGATGTGGATGATGAGGAGCGCTGGACAGCGCCATTGGTTTCCGGGGAGAATGAGTCTTCTGAAAGGAGCGCAGGATCTAAGGAACAGGGGATTAGTCTGTTCTTAATGCTGGTCCTGCTTCTCTCAACGGCCTTAGGGCGCAGTTAAAATCGGTTTAAGGGTTTAGTTTTAGGAATCCTTAGCATTTAAGCGGTTCGCCTGATTGGGATCCCTCATTTTACATAACAAAAAAAAACGATAGATTAAGGAGAAATACAAAGGTTTTGCTTGGGATTTTATTAAAGATCCTTCAAATTAAAATTTAGTAACTAAATAGCAGAGCGCAACTGTGTGACAGTCTGCGGCTTGATAGCCCCCCAAGACGACACCGAGCGGCCTTCTCTTAATTTTAAGGCTCAAATAAATCAACATTAAACGATTTATTCATGGACACTTGCCAATTGTGCATACTGGCGCCGTCTGTTGGACATATAGCAGGGCTGTTTTACCAGATCTATAAACAATATATAAATATGTAGAAATAAGATAAAAAAGCAGAATTATATTATAACTATTAGCCTGCATAAATGTAGCAATAAATAATATCTTAAGTAATACAGGAAATGCCGAAATTCCAAGTTGAAATTCGGAACCGCAACTGCCTTATAAATAAGTAAATAGTATTCATTTTTATTGACGAACATATAACCGTGTCCAGATGTGAGCTCCTCTTTTTTATTATTTTTTTGTTTTTGACAAACTCTTCTAATTATTTATAATATGTATATGTAAATGTGATATTATCATAAATTCTGCGCGAAAGAAAAAAAAACCCAGCAACAAATGCAAAAGAAAACCTTTTGGCTAGCGTTTTTTTTTAGTTTAATTTACTTAAGATACTCGAGCTGTAAACCATCTTTTGATATGCATTTTTATTGAAATAAAAATTTTACAGATAAATAAAATAAAATAACTATTACTTTCGTCACAAATTGAGTTCATTTTATTATAAAGAGTATGGGGAAGTAGGCATTCCCAGGTTAAAAATCTGCTGCAAATTCGATCTCAGAGAACTTTACTTAAAATTTTCAAAAAAAATGAATGTATAGTAAAACATAGAAGTTATTACACAATAAATCTATATTTTTCAACAGCAAGCTAGTGTCTAGTCAAAAAGCTCAGCTAATTAAACGATCACTCACTTGTAACCTTATTACTTGTTTTTTTAGTGAGTTCATGATATGGTTTTATGAACACCTGTGATATTTTTTATCTTTAACTGAATAAACCATTACTACAACTGCTTTGGAAACCCCAAAAGAAGGAACAATATCGGTAGAGAATTGAGGGCTAGTAACCCTGATTTATTTTCACATATCCATGATGACAGAGCTAAAAAAGGAAATCGTAAATGGGAGCCGTCACCGATAGGAAAATGAACGTATTTGTAGAGTTCCAATGAGGCAGCAAAAAACAAAAAAAAAATAATAACCTTATAACAGAAATAAACAAATGTATCATGTTCGAAGCGATAATATCGTTATCTTCATATATAGACAAGTTGGTAGGAAATCTCCGCTGATAACAATGCCGGGTGTCGTGCGAGGTGAAAGTGGTTGCTTGTCTGCTCCTCGTCGATGCATGGAATATGAGAATATTCCACTCGAATGGACACTTCCTGTCGGAACATCTTTGAGCTATCGCTATCTAAAACCATGTAGATCCCCCCAAACGTAATGGTATTGTAATGATTACAGTCTGTATATCTTATCAGGAACCCTGCATTAACACAGAAGGTGTTAATTTAATGTAACACCCGGCAGTGAGATCTCTCACTTGGCTTTGGCTCTCTCACCGATGTGTTTGAATGCCATTAGGCAGTGCGTCACCCTAGGCAGCCGTGACGTGAACACCGATCCAGCAACGATCCAACGTTCTCCATGCCCCCGTCTCCATGTGGTACCCACAACCTGGAGCCAGACCCAAAATCGGCAATTTCACGGCGAGGCGGTGACAGTCGCGCGCCCACAGTCAAAGCCAACGGTTGAACACACTCGATTTTCGCGAGGAGGCGGCACATATCGCACATATATAATATATAGAAATTTTTATATATGCATATATGTATATAGAGCGGCTAATATTAAATTAAAGACAATTGTGAGTAGAGGTCGCGACAACGTCGAACAAACGAACGGGAATCCAGGGCAAGACAACCTGGTATCTGGTTTTCGTGCACTTGAATTCCAAAACCAAACCCAGCCGGTGGTGATCCCTCCTGATAAGAGATATCTTTTGGTTGCCGTCAGGGCGATGTGTTCTTGATACCAGCTAGTGCGTGAGCCCCCAAGCTAATTGCTATTTAATACTTAAGACTGTGACTAATCACAGCAGCAGCAGCAGCAGCAGCAGCAGCAGAAGTCATTTAAGTTTAAGTTCAACTCACTAATCAGCGAGAAAAAAGCAATGTATCAGACTTTTTGGTGACTCCCAGTGATAAGGTAGTCAGTACTTCAAGAATTCAAGAGCCGTTTATCATCGTTTGTGTTTGTTATTCAATTTTTTATTATGATGATTTACCTCTGATCCCCTGGTGGTTAATCTAATCGAGCTATATCTTTAAATTGCCTCAAGTTTTAGTGTTCCTCAATTGAGATTGCAGGCTTTTTAATTATTCATACCATATTTTTATGACTGTGACCAGCTGGGAATCCATTAGAGATTTCAAATCTCTGTTTTAAGTAGCAACATTGGTTAATCTAATCAAGAAAACATGCCCCAAGACTCTGTCGAACGAAGAATGGATGGCGTTGGCCATATGGTGTAGGTGCTATCTAATCACATTGCCACAAAGAGACAGCAGTTATTGTCATAACTAGGCGGAAACGGGGCCAAAAGCAACTACCGAGGGGTTGACTAATCGCACCTGGAAAAATTTCAATAAATCAAACTTATGCTTTGCAGCAAACAGGTGGTTAGGGTGATAAGAGGAGAGAAGCGTTGCCATGTCGAACACCATTCGCAGCCTAAGCCCAGAGCTGGCCAAGAAGGCGCACGATGAGCTGGCCGAGGTGCCCGAGAGGATCGATGAGGATATTGAGACGCTGCGCACTTGGATCGGAAAGCAGCCGCATCTGACAGCGCGAGAGGATGCCCAGTTCTTGGTTGCCTTCCTGCGAGGCTGTAAATACAGTCTGGAGAAGAGTAAGCTTAAGCTGGATAACTTTTATGCCATGCGAGGAGCAGTGCCAGAGCTCTACAAGAATCGTTTTGTGGGGGAAAAGCAGCTGAGTATTCTGGAAACGGGGTAAGGTGTCCTTTCAAGTGTCCTAGAAAGCATTTTATTAATTAAAAAATATTCTTTAGGTGCCTGTTGCGATTGCCACAGCCCTTGGAACCAGATGGGCCTCGCATCCACATCTCCCGCTATGGCCAATATGACTCCAAAAAGTACTCCATTGCCGAGGTAATCCAAGTAAACACCATGCTGGGTGAGATTCAGATACGTGAGGATGATAATGCCATGATCTCTGGCTTTGTGGAGATCATTGACATGAAGGGCATTGGCACTGGTCACTTGTTCCAGTTCGATGCTGTTCTGGTCAAGAAACTGGCTGTTCTTGGAGATAAGGCTTATCCCTATAGACCTAAAGGCTTCCATTTTGTCAATGCGCCCGCCAGTGCCGAGAAGTTTATGTCCATTGCCAAGAGTTTGATGAGTGAAAAGATACGAAAAAGGGTAAATATTATCTAGCTTTGCTTCTACTTGATTAACTAACTAGAACTCATTTTCATTTCCTCCTAGTTCCACATACACTCAAAGCTAGAAAGCCTCTACAAGTACGTGCCCAAGGAATGCCTACCAGCTGAATATGGAGGCAGCAATGGCACTGTCCAGGATGTGGTCAATACATGGCGAACGAAGCTGATATCGTACAAAGATTTCTTCGAGGAGGAAGTTTCCTATGGCACCAATGAGAAGCTGAGACGGGGACAGCCCGTCAACGCTGAGTCCCTGTTTGGCATCGAAGGCTCCTTCAGAAAACTTGACATTGACTAGACCCTAGACATCTTTTACCTAGTAATTTGTAGTAATTTTTAATCTTTAACTTTGTACAAAATATGAACACTAAACGGAACTAAAACGAGCTAACATGTAAAAGAGTTTTTGGAATTTAAATATTAATTTAAAAAGGCAAAAGATAGGCTTCTTCTACAATTTGGCCACATTATCCTGCTTGGCTTTGTGATTGATAAACTTCAATGACTCATCGTGGTAGGGATTTGTGGCCTCTCGCACGCGTTCCAACCATTTGGCTACCTTGGGGAACCTTTGACCATCGACAGCATAGTGACAGATCTCTGAAAAATAAAGGAAATTATAAATATCTTGAAAGATATAGAAATTCCCTAAGACCCACTCAATTGATTAATTTCTGAGGCACCCATGATATCAGCCACTGTTAGATTAGGTCCTGCCAGAAAGTCATTATGCAGGAATAACAACTCCAACAGACCCAGATTGGTTTCCACGCCATCCACCAGCTGCTTGATCTGTTCCGGCTTAGGTTTGGGTGCCAAGCCATTTATGGGAAAGAGCCAGGCATCACGGAAGAACTGGGAGCAGGCCAGTCGAATGTTGACGTGCTGCCACTCCAGGTATTCATCTACTCGCGCCCGGGCCTCAAGAGACTTTGGGTAAAGCATCTCATCAAACTGACCTTTGTCGGCGAGATAACTAAAGGGGGCAATGTTCGAATTAAAATCAACGATCAAAGGTATGTGGACCACTTACCGAATGATGGCTATGGTCTCCGACAAGTGAAAGTCCCCATCCACAATGGCTGGCACCTTCTGAAAACGATTGATCTTCTTGTATTCATCCGTCAACTGCTCAACTAAAATATTATTTAATAAATAAAATATTAGTTGAGAAAACTTATCAATTGTTTGGCTTAACTTACATTTACGGAGGGCAATGGGGCAATACTCAATGGGTTCTTTGCCCAATTTTAGGGCCAACCATAGTCCCCTGGCCACAGGTGACAACAAATCGTAATAAAACTTAATTGACCTGGACATGGCGGCGTCAATTGTTGTGGTTCTTCAGTGAACTACCGGCGACTATTAAGAAATTCCCCCCCAGCTGTGTGGAACCACAACAAAGAAGGTTCCTCCAGTCCAAAGATCAACTCTGCCGTCGACTTGCAGCACTGGCTGAGAGATGGCATAGAGTTGTCCCACTCTAGGAGGTAAATTCAAATCTGGGAGCTTAAACAAGAACCTAAACCATAAGAGAAAGGAACATATCATTCATTCTTGAAAAGATTTAAATATATTTCTATGCCAGCTTGTAAAAGCAGAAACTTAACACAACACAAGGCACAAACTGGTTACAGTGATGTCTTAAAAAGTTAATAAATGCAAACAAAAAAGAAGCTGAAATGTTCTATTTAAATCTTTGCCTTGGCCGACTGCTTAGCGACCTTGTAAAGGAAGCTATGGGCCTCATCATGGTAGGGATTGGTGGCTTCCCGAACACGTTCCAGCCACTTGGCTACCTTGGGGAATTGCTTTTCATTCACATTGTATTGGCAGAGCTCTGAAAATAATTAAATCGGGATAAAATCATTCCATTGGAAGCCTTTATGTTAGACTTACTCATTTGATTGATTTCCGAAGCACCAAAAATATCAGCCACTGTTAGTTTATCGCCAATTAGGAAGTCCTTCTCCAGCCAGATGCGCTCCACAAGACCCAAGTTAGCCTCCACATCCTTGATTAGCTTCTGAACAGCCTCTGGTTTTGGAGCCGGAGCCAGTCCTTTGGCGGGCAGCAGCCACACTTGGCGGAAGAACAGGGAGCAGACGTAGCGAACATTGAAGTGCTGCCACTCCAGGAATTCGTCCACGCTGGCACGAGCCTGCAATGACTTGGGATACAGCTGCTCGCTGAACACACCTTTGTCCGAGAGATAACTGAAAGACAACAGATGTACTATGAGCCGTGATAATCAACAAGTCAAGAGGATTACTTACCGCACTATTGAGACACTTTCGCCAAGTTGAAAGTTACCATCCACGATGGCTGGCACCTTCTGGAAGCGATTGATCTTCTTGTACTCATCGGTCAATTGTTCCTCTGGCAAATAAATAACAATATAAATATTACATTAGCCGGCTTTTGTATAACTTGTTGGTATTCAGCTCTTACGTTTTCTTAGCGCAACGGGGCAATCTTCAAAAGGCGTCTTGCTCATTTGCATGGCGATCCACAAGGCGCGAGAGGGTTGCGACAGGAAATCATAATAGTACTTAATTGCCTTTGACATCTTGAAGAATTTCTATTCAGCAGTGCGACGACTATAACTAGGTAAACACACAAATAATAATAGGAAATCCAGATGGGAAAATGACAAAAAGCGCTTATCAGTCCAAAGTACAATTTTGTCGTTTTTTAACACTATACAGAGCTTTAGGGGGGACCTTACCAAGGCAAAATTATAAACTAAAATACATATACAATTAAAAATAATAATTATTTAAATTATAAGCATAGGAAAACAAGCAGCAAAACAAAAATGGGAGTCTAAAAAATGTTTAACAGACATATTTTCCAAACAGAAATAATTGATTTTTTAAAGATTCATTTTTATATATTTGTTATTTGTAGAAAAAAATATCATTTAAAAATATCAAAATATATAATTTAAAAAAAATCGAACTTTAAAGGAAAAAAACATCAATGATTTAAATATTTGTACAAAATTTGTTTTTTAAAACATGGAAAATCAGATAAATCTGCCAATATGGATGTTTCTCTGTCTTCTATATCTCATTTCAGCAACTATTTCAAAAAGTTAAGTAAATAGAAAAGATTTAAACATTTAACAAAGTTTCTCCATCAATTATATTTCTTATATATTAACCCAAACTCACCTAAAGTTTTAAATGGGCTCAACTTATCAATTAACTAACCGGACATCTGATATCATGTCTTTTATCTGGAACTTAGATAAAGCTTATTGCCTTGGAAAAAATAATAGAAAAAAAAACTGGAACCCCCCAAAAGTAATACATCATTTTTTACTTGTACCGACATTTAAACAAATTCGCTTTAATTTATTAACGCACTCAACATGGGACTCTGACTCTACATACTGTCATTTGCAACATTAGTTATTTTCATTTAACTATGCATGTATTTATCTATAAACATAGATGCCTGTATATGTGTAAACTAGTATCAAAAATTAGTAGAAACGACACTTAAACTAACGAAGAAAATTATCGAAAAAATATATATATTCAAGTACCGTATGTATGTATAAAATAAAAGCCAACAACAACTTAGCACGCGAGTAGAAGACGTTGAGGATTTCGTCATGAAAATGCTTTATGGGATCATGGGATATAGGATGGACCGTGTGCGGGTTATATACACCTCCCACGATCGGACGTTAGAATGTGTGTAAGTATGTAAATAGTATATGTGCGTTGATAAGGACAACAATAAATTATAATCGACAATAATGTGAGGTTTTTGTGCCATTTGATGGCGTTTCATTTTTTGTTTTTTTGTTTTTTCCTTTTGTGTTTTTAGTTTTTAGTGTGCATTTGTTTATAATATTGTTCAATTTGCTTTTAGTTTCGATGTTGCTTTCTCATGGTTTCATTTATAAAATATCAGGTTCTGCTATGACCAATGATCGCTATAGCGCTGTAGTGTCTATACATAATAGTGTATATATATAATATACCCCTGCAGTACCACAAGTCATCAATAGGCCTCTGTCATCAACAATTCATCAACGTGCCGACTGCGACGTCGACAGAATCGACGCTCTGCCGACTGAGACTTGTACCCGAACTCCCTTCGGGTCCGATTCGCTTATTGAAGTTCGAAACGAAGTAGGCACCCAAAATTCGACCTGCGATCGGCCTCTTCTCGAAGTTCGAACTGTATAGTTGTTGTTATTTTCGGAGCAGCAAAATGCGACAGTCCCTCAAGTTAGAGAGAGATGGAGATAAGGGAGGGAAAAAATGTTCGTGTTGTGCCTCGCTTCTCCTAACTCCGTTTTCAGTTTGAAGAAAACTTCTGTTATTTTCACAAGTGTTTTGCATATTATATAGTTAAAGTTGCGTAAAAAAATAAATTTTTAAGGGTAAGTAGGTATTTTTACTCAACTAATAATTTCCTTTGCAGAAAGCATAGATACGACTTCAATAAAGACGATTTGAATGCTGAACTCCTTAGTTTTACGGAGTTTCTTTTTAATTAAAACTGGTATGTATTTATATATGTGCAAATTATTCAATTTTCAATGTGATTCTAACATATGTATGTATGCATTTAATTTA